>JZKD02S0074534.1:857515-868828 GCA_000966675.3 Picea glauca | reverse complement strand
TTCTTATCAACCATGAAAAAACAATAATGAGTCATATTTACATCAAACAATATTGGGTCCATTACCCAAACCTTTTTTCTATGGGGCTTTCTTCAAGGGTTGACATCAATGAAAACCAACCTTAATCAACAATATTTCCTTTTGGCATTGATGGCAACACTCTGATGCAATACTGAAATCATATCACTCATTCTCCCCCTGGAACCATGCCTTTGTCCTCTGCATCTGATAAATCTACTCCCATGGAACCATGCCTCTATCCTCTACATCTGATAAATCTGCTCCCCCTGGAACCATGCCTCTGTCCTCTGCATCTAATAAATCTCTCCCCCTTTGTCATCAATGGCAAAGGTATCTTTCCATCCGGGGCTGCTCCCCCCAACAGATTGTCCTCTTATGGTGCTTCCTCATGTACATCTAAGACATATAAGATAAGCATTCAAAAAGCATTCATTTTTGGAGTAGAAATAACTCCAAGTATTTGGTGAAGATATTCAAAGGCTTCCCATGGAAGTGGTTTTGTAAATATGTCTACCACTTGTTCTTTTTTGCCCACATACTCAACTCTGATGTTATTTTCTACAACCTGTTCCCGTAGAAAGTGATACTTGATTGGAATATGCTTCATCTTGGAGTGCATCACCAGGTTTTTTGAGATATTGATGGCACTTGTATTATCACAATATATTGGAATGGGATCATCATACTCAACCTATATATTTGTCAAAGTTTGTTTCATCCAAAGAACCTATGTACAACATGTTGTTGCTGCAATCTACTCTGCCTCGGCTATAGATAGAGATATCGATGATTGTTTCTTTCTTAGCCATGATACCAAAAACTCACCTAAGTAGAACGTTGCTCCACTGGTTCTTCATCGGTCATCAATACAGCCTGCCCAATCTGCATCTATGTAGGCAATAATTGATAGATCTTTTCCTTTTGGATACCATAATCCAAACTCTTATGTTCCTTTGAGATATTTGAAGAACCTCTTTACTGCTAATACATGTGATTCCTTTGGTGTTGCTTGAAATCATGCCATCTGTCCAACTTCCTGCATTACATCTAGTCTAGATGCTATTACATATAGTAGGCTGCCAATCATTGACCTATATTGCCTCTGATCTATAGACTTTGAATCATCATCTTTGCTCAATTTACAACTGGTTTTCATGGGAGTGATAATTGGTTTGCAATCTTCCATTCCGAACCTCTTTGGCATTTATTTGATATACTTGGTTTGAGAAATAAAAATTCCTTGGTTTCTTTGACATATCTGAAGTCCCAGAAAGAAGGATAGTTCTCCAAGTAACAACATTTCAAATTCATTCTGCATGTCTTTTGCAAATTTCTGGCTTAACCTGTCATCATCACTACCAAAAATAATATCATCAACATAAAATTCAATTAATAAAATATTACCTTGACTTACTTGATGTAGAGGTTGTTGTCTACACTTCCTTGTCTGAACCCTACTTGTTGCAGATACTTATCCAGTCTAGAGTACCATGCTCTAGGAGCCTGTTTTAGACCATACAAGGCCTTCTTTAATTTATGTTAGTCTCTAGTTTTGACTATATTTTTGCCTATATCATGTCAAATATACCCCCATTTTCATATCTAGTATCATTTCCTTTGGGTCTTACCATGACACATTTGACATCCTTTTACAACTAAATGGGGCTATTCAAGGTATTCCTATGATTCAAGTTATTTTTAATGTATTTTGATATTTTAAACTAATATTGATACTAACGTGACATGAGTTAGGTACTTTTTCCCTTGAAACAGAACTTATCAGTACCAGGTATTGGCTCTCACTTAGTGGAGATACCAAAGAATATGCCAAAGACTTGCACGACATGGCCAGAGTGGATTGACAGTCTGATTCATATAATTGATTGAGTCATAACTCAATATGCTGACTCAGGGCAAGATTGTAGAACTATTTTATTATAATGCTTTATGATCCATGCTTCTTGACACTGTGTGTCATGAAGCTGTGAAGTTTGTTTTAACTGAATATGAGTCATTTTTGGATCTAATATTTGTTTAGATTAATGAACCTATGCTCAAAACTATTTTGAGGAGGATCTATATAAGTTGGGATCGCTCTCAAGAAACGTTGGTTACAATATGCTATGTGATACAATTCCTGATAATACAACTTGCTATGCATTATGTTATTTGTTGTTAAAATGATTTGAGTTTGTTTTATGAATTATGGAGTGTGAAGTATGAAAAAAAAATTGCATGGAATAATCTGACTAGCTCTGGTTTCGTTTTAGGGCAATTGCACCTCTTGGTTGGGCCCACCAACAAGTTCAATTCGTTGTCTCTTTTCCACAATAGAGTTAGTTTATTTTTAGTTTTAGCATCTCCATGCGAGTTAGTTTTTGAACTTGGAATTACTCTATTAAATTTTGGCTTAGCCATTTTCCGATTAGATCATTTTCAGTTTGATATTATCTCATAGATTGATGAATGTTTAATGTGTTATTTATCCTTGTAGAATTTGAAGAATGAACCAAGTGCTTAATCTAGATTTGCTCTTTTTCTAGTTTTTAGTTTGATCATGATTCAAATATAATTTGAGTTTAGACTTACTATGTTCTGTTAGGATAGCGAGCTTATAGTCAGATTAAAGGAAGCTTCTAGTACCTGTAGGGTAAAATAGAACATTTATTTGTTTCACCTGTGTTAGATTTAGAATTGTTTTGATGCTTAGATTAAAAGGGTTTTTAAAATGATCTCTCTTTTATGGTTTAGATAGATATAATGATGATTAGATGTTTAAGATAATGGTATATAGTCTTGGGTGATTATATTAGATTAGGAATAGAAATACATTTACTTAAACTTGAAACTGTTTCCATTTAATGAATTAGACAAGATATGATTAGTTTTAAGATAATAATTAGGGTTCAGTTTCTAAGAGTAAGTTTGTGTTTTCTTCTCAGAATAACCTTCAGATAGGAATTAGAATCTTACCAGCACATATAGTGTAGCAACTCTAAGTTCACTTAGCCTAGTTTGACAATTCGGTGTTTTCAAGTAATTAAAAATCTTTAATACAACAGCCTGACATTTTTGGCGCCATTGTCGGGGAGTTGTTTAGAAGGTAAGTTAGATAATTGTTTTTGTTATTTTCTTAAAATGTATTTGGTTTGGTGTGGTATGTTAGCAGGTTGATGAAAGAGGAGCTGTGAAACGAAGGGTGAAAACTGACATATCTGTTATTACAGGTTCCTCTGAAACTCAATCTTAGTTTTTCTTTCATCTAGTATGTTTTCATGAGAAATAGAGATCATAGAGGTAGATTTATGGGAAAAACAAAACAAAAAAAAGAAGAAACCTCCACCTAGAAAGCAATAGAAACTGAGACTGGAAATCTGGCTGAGGAAACCATAGAGAAAAACATAGAACCAGGAAACACCACATACCAACAAATTCAAATTCCTGGTGATCCAAACTTGGTTGACAAAGTTAATCCAGAAGAAGTGCAAGCTATTCTCAGGAACCTTGACACTATAGTTTCATAGATAACAACTATAATTGTTGAATCAAAGGTAATAGGATCCTTAGAAGAACCAATAAGAGATAACAATTCTGTCAAAAAGAATCCAGAGAGGTGGGATTTCACACCCTCACCAAAGAAAGATCAGATTGCATATACAATTTTTGGTAATCCTTTTAACATGGCAGAAAGAGGGAGAGAATTAGATAGAAGAGAATGAGGAGAAATTCATGTTGAAAATGAAGAATAAGAACAAGTAGAGACTGAGCTAAGACTAGAAACCACCTTTGGGTTTCCTATTTTGGATTTGGTCCAGAATGTCAATATGAAAAATATCCCACCTTTGGCACTACCAACCTTTCATGGGAAAAATAGTGAAGACCCAGATGTCTTTCTTTTTGAGTTTGACATCCTATGCAGGAGTTATAACTATCTCTAGGATGCACATAAACTGAATTTGTTTCATGCTACCCTAAAAGATTATGCATTATGTTGGTTCATGAGTTTAGGAGAGTACGACATTAGATCTTGGGAAGATATGAAGGCCAAATTTTTAAAGAAGTACCAGGACTATTGTAGACCCAAGGATTCTCGAAATGATATTTTTAAAATGCAACAACAAGATGAAGAGAGCCTTGAAGATTTCTTAGAAAGATTTACATATACTCTTCAAAAATCCAAATATAATGATCTCCAAGATGAAGCAATCAAGACTCTTTTCTTAAAAGGGGTTTTAGATGAATACATTAACACTCTCAATTTAATGGCTTCAGGATACATTTATCAAAAAGACTTTGAAGAAATTAGTGAACTATGTAGAACTTACTCGAGAAGTAGGGGGAAAATTGCAAAAAGTGTGAGAGAACCTGTCAACAAAAATACCAAAGTACCGACATCTGGTGGAGTTACTAGAATTGAATTGGGAAACCTTTTGGAAAATTTTAAAACAGACATTTTAGGAACAATTGGATATCAATTAGAAACTTTGAAGATTAAGAGAAAGCAAGAAGAGGAAAACCCTGTATTAAGCATATTCTGCCCAAAATGCAGAAAGAGGCATCCTTTACGAGAATTTCCTTTGCACAATGTTTCTGTATGTGCAATATGTACGGAAAATCATAAAACAGAAGATTGTCCATCCTTACTAGGATTGCAAGCTATATTCAAGGGGGGGGGAGCTCCAGGGACTCCATCTGCACCTAAAAGGCCTTGGTAACCTAGGAACTCAAATATGTATCAAGAACCATCCCCACAATCTTCTGGCTACTATCCACCCTTCTCTCAACAACAACAACATCCATGGAACTAGCCAAATTGGCCTCTACAAAATGTCCCTGCTCAACCTTGGTACTAGGGATGGAGAGAACATAATTATGGAAATAACCAACAACATTATGCGGTACCAATTCTCCAGAATCCATGTACTCAATATCCTCCAAACATACATCAGTTATTGCCTGGTTTTACTCCACCTCCTTTACCACCCATTCAACAAAATCCTCAGCAGCCTCAGAATCCACCTTGTCCCACCATATTACCTGCTCAACCCATTCCAAATCCTAACAACATACCACCTCTGCCAATCCATAGTGTTGATTTTCAAAATTACCCAGCTTACACCATAAACCCCATTTCCATACAAGAAATACAGCCGAGATCTGGAAAAACTTTAAATAAAACTCAGCCTATAACAAGAACAACACCAAAGGTAATTATCCAAGAACATGAAGAAGAACTTGTAGATGATTTATCAAATGGGGCATCTTTGAAAGATGTCATCATTCTAAAGAATAAAGTATCTGAATCACAATGTAACATACAAACTCAGGTTCCCCAAACACCTCCTTTTCCTGAGAGGTTGCTCATTGAAAAACCAATTGTTCAATCTAAGTTTGACATCATGAATGAGCTAAGAAATGTCTATGCTAAGATTCCATTGTTACAAGTGATCAAAGATGTTTCCATATACACCAAAACCATTAAAGAACTCTGCATTAAGAAACCAGGTCGGAAACAAAAAGATCCACCCATGATACACCTAGTAGGCCAGTCATTGAATTGTATTTCTGAAGCTCCTAAAATTGTGAAGTATGCCAACCCCGGGAACCCAATAGTTTCAGTTACTATCAACAATGTTTCTATTGGTAATACTTTAGTCGATATAGGTGCAGCCATTAATATAATGACTATCAATACAGTTGAACTATTGCAACTAAGTCAATTCCTTCACCCTACCCCTACAGTTCTTGAACTTGCTGATAGAAAAACTATAAAACCTGATGGGGTCCTCGATGACATTCTTGTTACATTAGCTTCGTGGGAATATCCTATTGACTTCATGATTATTCATTCAAAATACCCCACGAAAGGCCATCCAATCATTCTAGGGAGACCTTGGTTGGCGACGACCAATGCTTTCATAAGATGTCGTGGTGGGGATATGTTCATTTCAAATGGCATTTCTTCACAAAAACTTACTCTTTTCCACCTGCTCAACCGGTTACAGAAGAATCATGGTGGCTAAAATGTCCATATCATGAGAATGATGAGGGAGAATCTTTATTCTCTGTTGATGAATTTTACGCACTACAAGAACCAACAGAGGATGATATTTTAAGCCAATTTCTTTCTTTGACAAAAAATGTCAAGTTCCGACAAACATATTTTCAATATGATCAAATTTTCAGAGAGGAATTTCAAGAACGAAGTGAGTTATTTTCCTCGTTTTCACCATCTATGGTTTTCTCCATTGATGAGCATACGAGATCATATACCATTCCAGTAGAACTCAGCCCAGGAAAATGTCTATACATCAATTCTAAATTAAGTCTCAGCCAATAGGAAAAGTTAACAAATCTTTTGAAAGAACAGTCAGGGGCATTTGCATGGGAGTACACTGATATGAGAGGAGTGCATCCTGACACCTGCATTCATCACATATATATCCAACCAGGGATAACCCCAATAATACAACCACAAAGGCGTATGAATCCAATCCTAAAAGATTTTGTGAAAGAAGAGTTACATAAATTATTAA
The DNA here is from genome assembly GCA_000966675.3 of Picea glauca. Classification (NCBI taxonomy): domain Eukaryota; kingdom Viridiplantae; phylum Streptophyta; class Pinopsida; order Pinales; family Pinaceae; genus Picea; species Picea glauca. The sequence goes on along the minus strand of JZKD02S0074534.1, from coordinate 862,271 downwards.
ACGTTGGATTCATTTATCCAATTTTTGACAGTAAGTGGGTTTCACCTCTTGTTGTGGTACCTAAGAAAATGACAGGGAAATGGAGAATGTGTGTAGACTTTAGGGAGTTGAACAAGGAAACCCTGAAAGACTACTTTCCCTTTCCCTTTATAGATCAGGTTTTGGATACCTTGGTTGGAAAAAGATACTTTTCCTTTCTCGATGGATATAATGGATACAATCAGATTCAAATTGCTCCTGAAGACCAAGACAAAACAAAATTTATGTGTCCTTGGAGCACTTATGCTTATAAAGTGCTACCTTTTGGACTATGCAATGCTCTTGCTACATTTCAGAGAGTAGTCCTTGGGATTTTTGCTGACTTAATTCATGATTGTGTGGAAGTATACATGGACGATTTTACTGTTTATGGTAACACTTTCGAAGAAGCCTTAAGTAATCTTGAGAAAGTCTTGATTCGCTGTCAGGAATCAAATTTATCCCTTAGTCATGAAAAATGTTAAATGCTATTAACTGAGGGAATAGTGTTGGGTCATCATTTGTCTGTAGAAGGAATTAAAGTTGATCAAGCCAAAATTGAAGTGATAGTTAAACTTTCCTCTTCGAAAACCCAAAAAGATGTGAGAAGTTTTTTGTGACATGCTAGATATTATAGTCGATTTATTGAAAACTTTACAAATATAGTCAGCCCCATGTTTAAACTGTTAGCAAAAGATGCAGAATTTTTTTGGGATAACAATTGTCAGAATGCTTTTAAGAATTTGAAAGCAAAATTGTCCATGGAACCTATTCTAAGAAGACCAAATTGGTATCTTCCTTTACATATTTCAACTGATGCCTCAGACACTTCTTTAGGTTGAGTGCTTGGAAAAAAAGAAAACCAACAAAACTATGCAATTTACTTCACTAGCAAAAACCTTACTCCCCCTGAATTGAACTACACCGTAACAGAGAAGGAATTTTTGGCAGTAGTTCATGCCATTAACAAATTTTGTCATTACAATGCTAGATATGAGGTTTTTGTACATATCGACCATTCTGCTATCATATTTTTTATGAACAAACCAGTTACTACTGGAAGAATCACACGTGGCTTTTGCTACTACAAGAATTTAACATCACTATAGTTGATCGACCAGGAAAAGAAAATGTAGTTGTGGATTTTCTTTTTCGTATCCCTAAAGATAGTACTGACATTCCAGTGAATGATAATTTCCCTGATGAACATCTATTTGCAGTAGCTGTTAAGACCCCTTAGTTTGCATATACAACAAATTACTTAGCTACATGAAGACTGCCAACTCATTTTTCACCACCACAAAAGAAAAGAATTGTCCAGCAAAGTGCTTATTACTCTTGGGTAGGAAGTGATCTTTTATATACAAGTATATGATCATTAGGAGATGTGTTCAGGAAGACGATATTCCCAATATCCTTCAAGCCTATCATGATGGGCCATGAGGAGGACATTTCTCTGATAAGAGAACGACATATAAAGTTTTACAATCATGATACTATTGGATGACACTGTTTAAGGATGCAACAAAATATGTGAGAAGCTGCGATAGTTGTCAGAGGATGGGAAGACCTATTGTAGTAGACAAGATGCCCTTATGACTACAGGTTGTGATTGAACCATTTGATAAATGGGCACTTGATTTTGTAGGACCGATTTCCCCAATGTCGAGGAAGAAGAAGTACAACTTGGTTTGTACAGATTTTGTGACCAAGTGGGTAGAGGCAAAATCCTTATATCAAGCAACTGAGAAATCAGTGGTTGAATTTATTTATGAATATATATTTACCCGCTTCGGTGTTCCACGAGAGATTGTTACTAATCAAGGTGCCCAATTTACTTCTAAGTTGATGAAAGAAATCATAGATAAATATGGGATAAAACATTGTAAGTCTTCCCCATACCATCCACAAGTCAATGGGCAAGTGGAATCCAGAAATAAAGTTCTAGAAGCTATTCTGACCAAGACAATACATTTACATCACAAAGATTGGGTGGATAGGCTTCCAGAGGCTTTATGGGCATACCAGACTACGTGGAGAAATACCACTGGTCATACCCCTTATGAATTGGTATTTGGTAAGAAAAATCTCCTTCCCATAGAATTTCATATTAATACCTTCCACATAGCAGCGGATTTGGGATTGAATTTGAATGAGGCACAGAAACAGAGAGTTATACAACTACATGAATTGGGAGAAATTAGGCAAGATGCTCTTCAAAGAACTATCCTTGTACAAAATCAATGTAGCAAATGGCATGATAAATACATTAAGAAAAAGCATTTTCAACCAGGGGATTGGGCATTTCTTTTTTATTCCAAATATAAAACTTTCAAAGGAAAACTTACGACAAGATGGTTGGGACCTTATGAAGTGGAAACTATTTTTGATAATGGATCTGTCGGAATCAAGACCATAGATGACTCTCAAAATTCCTTTGTAGTAAATGGACATCGATTAAAAGTGTATAACAAATCCTTGTCAGGAGATGATTTTACATAGGAAATTGCTAAACAACCAGAAATAAAGATAGTAGGAGAAGAGTCTTCTCCTCTTGCTAATCCTTGATCATTTTTGTTGTTTCAAGATTTTGTAAATAATAAAATTTTAACAGAAAATAAAAAATTAAATAATAAAAAATATATATGTAAAAAAAACATTTCCTTTTGTATATGTTGACATATTGTTTTCAGTTTTATAGGATTTTCAAAGCAAGTACAGAATTGAACTTCATCACTTTTTCGCCATAGGTAAGAAGGTAAGACCATTTTATTTTATGAAATTTTCTTATCAATATGCACTGTCTTGTTTTGAAATTAATAAATTTGAGCTTGTTTGCTCCCTTTGAATTTCTCATTAAAGTATGAAAGGGGCATTTATCAGGGATAGGATTATTCTTTACTAGGCTTGATAGATTATGATGGGAAAGAAACCCCCCTAGAGTTTTCTCTTATCATTTTCTCAGACTATCAAAACATGAGAAGGCAATGAGCATATACTAACTTGGGGTCATAAAATCCACAAGTAAGTGATTAATGTTCCAAAAATTATTCTCAGCAAGATTTCTATCTGCACTCGCATTGGATGATGTGGAATACATTAAGGTCCACCTTCCAACAAGTCTCACTCCATCAACACCAACAACTTATCTGGAGTAGAGATTAGAGACTACTTAGTACCCTGGAATCTGCATGCCTCAATGGCAGATTTCCTTGCTAACAACCATGGGAATACATCAATGTCTCTTGGTTGATAGATCATATAGGTGACTCGACACCAAGACCTTTATTCGTACCTGTTAGGATGTACTATAAGTACCTTGAGGCCCATTGAAATCATTGGTGGGTCATCTCACATTGGGTAATGGCATTCAATAATGGTCGGTAATCCAATGATTTCTTTTTGTGTTCGACTCCAGAACATTTATTCACACAAAAAAGAATTGTACCATGGGTTAAAGCTTTGAAGCTGTTGAAGACTTAATTTTAATTGATTCCTTTCAGGAATGAACAAAATACAGGTTCAGGGATAGCCATCAGATAATTTTCTTTCATAAACAGGAAGTCTTTTTCTCAGCAAGTTATTATTTGTTCAAGTTTCTCTATAGATTTCGGGTTATTTCATTAGTACCATTCAGTGCCAGACAAAATCCATCAGCTACAGTGGTTATCAACAATACAAATTCCAGTTACAATTTTAGCACTCTCCAGATTCAAACTTTACTTCAAAGATCTCTACAGTAAGAAATGCATAACAGGGAGTAGGTAATCGAACTCAGGTACGCTTAGTTTCATGTTGGTTTAATGTATTAAATTACATATTAATAATTTGAACTAGGAATGCCTCGATACTCCCTAAGAGACCCTATATTAGGAAAGGTCCTTGCTTATCTTCCATGCATCCTAAGCATACTATGGCTTCAATAACGAAAGGAAATTTCTAACCTCATTGATATTAGAGAGTGGTGATTGGTCTGTTGGATTACTGAGAGGGGGGGTGAATCAGTAATAGTGTAATTATAATCATTTTTCTTCAAATGTTATATCAATGTATAATTATTATCCAATAATGAGAAGTAATAAATAAACAGTCACACACATACATAGTACACCAGTGTTTTATGTGGAAACCCAAATCGGGAGAAAACCACATAATTTTTTTTCTTATATGTCTTGAAGAATTACATTCATTGGAAGAACCAACTTCCTTTGTTTTCCAGCTGCAACTGGAAGGAGGCTCCAACCCCCTAGTTTCTCAGGATACAACCCAAGGGAAGTTCCAACTCCCCAATTCTCTGGCTACAACTAGAAGGAGGCTACAACCCCCAATGTTCTCTGGCTACAACCGAAAGGTGGCTACAACCACCTGTCCTTGCCCCGTCCTACCACCCTGAAGTAGAAGTAGAATGATGGAACCACTGTCACACTATCACTTTGAGAAATACCACTATAAACCTATACCAATAAATCTGAACCATGCATCAACCATGCATCGACCTGTACGTCAACCTGTAATCAACCTATACCATAAACAAGTGCATCCAACCATGTACCAAGTATGTACCAATCATGTGTCAAATACTCATCAACTTTGACTCATCAATATTTACCAACATCATCAACCATACACCTCATGTATGTGCCAACTCATCAACTACTTGTCTCAACCATGTACTCAGCATGTACCTCAACCAAAAGACCTCATAAATTTCATCATCCAAATCTGATTTGTAGCTCTG
>JZKD02S0074534.1:834559-850006 GCA_000966675.3 Picea glauca | reverse complement strand
TTTGAATTATGCAAGGTTGTACCAAAGGAATTTAGTTAATTAGGTAATCAACACTTGTAAGGACCAAGCGAAGTCCACATGCAACAAGGTGACACCTAATTCATTAAAACATTGGTACACTTTCACTAATTCACATACAAAAGTCACTTATCACTCACATAGTTTCTTCTTGAAACATGGAGGTCAAAGTAAGTTTCGTCCACAAGGATTCCAAAACACCCCACCCTTTTCTTGACGAAACTATCCACTCCCATTTAATTTCAACGAGGTTGGTTCACACCCCCAATCTCTCAAACTACCACATCTAAAAATTTTCTAAAAACTCACTAAGTTTTCCTCCATAGGAGGTGCCAAAAGAATTTTTTTATTCTAGGTAGGATTTTGGGGATAGGCATCCAAATAACTCCCCATTATCTGGTTCTCACATTGTCAAAACAATAGAAGTTGTCAAATAGGGAATTGAAAATCCTCCAAGTCAAGTGTTCCTAACACCATAAGGGAGGGAGATACCCATGAAGGGTTGAAGGCCGAGGTCCAGTTATTTTGTGCGTCCCCCCTTGAGGAACCCACCTCTTAGATGGGATCCATCCCATGACCCATTTCTTAGGCCAAAAATCTAAATGCCACACTTTGACCAAGGTACCTAGTGACCAAATTTTAGGACATCTACCTAGGTGGAAATTGTGGGTTTCAATTGCACCTTGATCGGATTTTATGTGGCTATTGTGAAATATTGCCAGCTCTTTCAAGATATGCCCCCTTTACCCCTCCTTATAACCAATTATTTCCTCCTTCACTAGTTTCTCTTGCAGTAACTTCAGACCCCATTGTTGAGTACTATTGGAAGGTCCAGTGCTATTTGAGAGGAAGGATGTTATGTCTTTTAGGACACGATAATTTTTTTCTTTAATTCCCCATGTGGAAAAAACCCACTTATCCACATATATGATTCTTTTTCAAAACACTTGATGTATGATGCACTTCTGATTACATTTCGATTTAGATATATATATTGTGTAAAGTTGAAAATTTGCAACAAAGGCTCTTGTTTATTTTCTCTCATCACAATTTGCACACATACACTCAACTAATCAGACATCATAGGGGACCCATATAATCCCCGTTTTTCCAGACACTTGCTAAATCTCCCTCCTATCTTAGGGGGAGTGCCTAGTCTTGCCAACTCATTGACACCACCTTCTCACACTCCAGTGAGTGACACTGTCTTAGGATCATATTTTCTTGGTTCCACATTACTTAGGTCCACTTCCCAAGGTCCTCTGTCCACTCGCTCTCATTTACACAGGAGCGGGGGGGAAACTTCCTCTCAAGGGGGAAGTACCAACCCACCTAGCCCCCCTCAAGGGTCAGGTTCACATAACACTCACACCATGGCTGGAACTAATCCTCCACCAACACTCTCGATGCCATATTTGTCCTCTCTTAACATACCCGATCTAAGCAAACTCACAAATGATCCTATATTGCATGACCCCACATAGCCTGCAATGCCTACCAAATGACCTTCAGACATCCCCAAGTTTGAAGGAAAGGTAGGAGATGAACCTGCCAACCATGTCTTGACTTTCCACCTATGGTGCTCTTCCAACAAAATTATGGATGATTCCATAAGAATATGATTATTTCAATGCACACTCACTGGCCCATCAACCAAATGGTATGTAGACGAAAAATCAGGGTCCCATGCGACTTTCGAGTCCTTAGACAAATCATTTTTGACCTTATTCCAATTACCAATCCATGATGATAATGGTCTTGAACTACTCTCTAATTTCAAACAAACCTCAGCCACACATATCGTTGATCACATTCACGAGTGGCATAGATGACATAGTTTTTGTAAAGATGAAACCACCAAACAACAGTGTCTTGACTGGTTTCTCAGATCACTTGTCTCTCTCCTCTGTAAAGATGTAGCTTCCACCTTCCCTCAATCAGAAGAAGAATCCATCAGTAAGGCTCAACAATACAAACTCATATATTCACAATCAGGGTACTTATACATAGTACTTCCTGATCTCCCCAAACCTGTACCATTCTGTCAATACAAACCCAGGATGTCTCAATCAGCACACAAATTGATTGGCAATACCACACACCACAATCTTCAACCCCAACCACCACCAATGTATGGCACACCTCAATATCTGTCGGCATATGGGGGAACCTCTTATTACCCCCCACCCCCTTATCAACAGCCATATCCTGTTGCTATCTACCTTACGGACCACAACTCCCACAAAATATGTACTTTCCATTTCCTATCCCTCCATATCCCATTACACCCCGACACCCTCACACTGGGGTGAATTTTGTTCAACCCTCTCTCGTTTAGCAATATCAAAATTTTGAACAGCTGAATACGGAAAATCCGACCCACCCGTCAAATAATGCCAAAAAGAAAAGAAGAAACAAGAACAATAACAACCCAGGTCAAGGTGGGAATTAACCCCAACAAAACCAACCTACTGGGAGCAACCAAAACCAAGGGAATCAGAACCCCCAGGGGGGAAACAACAACAGGCATCAAGGGAGAAATAACAATACTATTAAAACCACCTTCCCTTGTGCCCTTTGCGGTGATTTCGGTCATTATACTCATCATTTCCCCCAAATCAGTGATTTTAAATAGCTAAAAGACTCAGGCAGTATACCACATCCTCCAACATTGCCTACTCCTCAGCAAGCCCCATAAAATATGTGCAACAACCCCCCCCAGCCGTGCTACAAAATCCCATTCCACACTAAGGTGTGATGAACACCCAATAGGACACACAACCTACCGCACCTCAGTTGGGACAATATCTCAATCCAAACAATCCCACAGATCGTACCATCCTCCTCACCAGTGAGGAAGAAATCCTTCTGCAAACACGTAGTCATCAATATCATGCACCCTTTGAGTCTCCTCCCATTTCCCCAGAAACAAACCCAACACCATCGGGACCCCTGTTGGTAATTCCTTTCCCTAACGCCAAAACACCTATTTGCATCCCTCACATCCCATTGCACAGTAATGTCCACAACCCCCATGCTAGGGAGGCTCATAATTACAGTTTGGTCAATGACTTAGCACAATCCCTAGCTGCCATGTTAATCTTAGAGGTCCTTCAAACTTGTCCCACTCAACAAAAATTATTACTTTCCACCTTGGGGGTAGTCGACCCCATGGATACCCAACTCATCACATTTGATCTCGAAAGTAGAGAACCTCGCCTCCCCGGTCTAATCGCTTTTCAAATCCCAGTGAAAATATAGAACATTATAGTTCATCGGTGGATCATCCATGAAGGAGCATCCACATGCATCATGTCCAAGTCTATATGGCAGAAACTTGGTACCCCCGAACTCATCCCATCTGCCATTACCTTAAGAGCTTATGATGGACGACCATTGTCTCCTAAAGGGATCTTCCAAAATATCCCCATAGAACTCGGGGGCAGGACCATTCTCATTGACATTGAAGTTATCGATGCCCCACTCGATTATAATATCCTGTTCGGTCGTAGCTACATGTACGCTATGAAGGCAGTTGTCTCTTCCATATTTTGAATGATGATGATCCCCCATAACGGGAAGATCATTACCATTGACCAAGTCTCACATTACGAGCCTAACCCTTCTGCCAACATCGATAACATTCTCCCTCTTATACACACGAGTCATGATACATACCCACTCATCAAAATGGGTCCCAGAATTTTCAAAGACCCATCATTGTTAGGAACTTACCATGGTGCACCATCGCTCCTTCATCCTTCTAATCAAGTATGTGTCGTATCATCCAAAAGAATTGACATAGAGGATACCCTCCCCCCTAGGGAGGCTTCTATCATATCTGATGTCCCAATAGTTGCAGAGCTCCCCCCTCACGAGCCTCCTATGAACTTGTCAACTCCACCAATCCATGATTTCACCTCTCCCCAAGGCCATATCCCAGTTTGGGAGATAGTTCCCCAAGCCATTACTCAAATCCCCTTCTTTTACTCCCCACCAGGCGTAGAAGCTTTCCAAGTAGCTGCAATGATTACCCTCCCTAATATAGTGTTAGCAATTCCAGTTTGGTATTTACATCCACCAGAGATGGTCCCTCAACCATCCCTTCCCCCCCCAAATGGAAGGAATCCCAATGACAATTCCCATACTCACTCCCAACATACCCTCTACACCCCCACTCACTACCCTCCCTACCACAGCTGGGGGTAGGTGAAAGAAGAAGGAGCCCACAACTCCACTTCCCCCACGCATCCAACCTCCTTGTACACTATGTGAGAAATATGGACACCAAACCAACAACTGCCCATCTCTACCCAAGTTACGAAACCTGATTCCACTCAATCAAACACCATCAATGCTCACCACTGTAGCAAGTACTTTTGCCACCGCCCCTCACTCAAGTAGTAAAGGGATGCAAACCAAATTCACTTGCTCTATATGTTCAGAATATGGCCATTATAAACACCATTTCCCAACACTACTGCACTTCTAGTAGACATTAGCCGCTGTACGCCAAATCTTTCAGAACGAACCCAATCCAGCTACATCATCCCTACCAAAAATCACTGACATCCATTATTCCACAACTTCAGTCAATGAACATATGAGATGCCCTTTCTCTCTATGTGAATCCTTAGACCATTTTACATACCAATGTCCTATGATCATTGAATACATGCAACGCCAATTGACCCTAATTCAAATCCCTATAGAATCGATGGTTGACCTTACCTCGTCACTAGAAATTCTTCATATCATTTCTCTTGAACCCGAGGCACTCCCAACTCCTCCATGGTTCTTGGATGACTTATCCGAGGATTCACCCACAAATCCCCCCAATTCTCCCACTAATTTCCCTATGGAAATTTCACACCCAACTACCACTGGTACTCCTCAATACTTCGATATTTGGTTTATGTTGAGCAAACCATCGCAATCTCATTGCGTCGTTCTCCCTTCTTCTTCATCACCAGGGGACAACCACATGGCAACAGTCACCAATATCACTCCTTACGACCCCTTGTATTCCCACCAATTCCACTGTGACGAGGACATAATCGAAGAGTTAAACACCCCCGACTACCCATGGGATGTGCTACACCACCGAGCACTCTTCTTTCCACAGGAATCTTCCACGCCTCCTAACCAACACCAAATATATGCAGTCGAAACCAAGGATTTTATCCCATCAGGGCATATCAACTGGGTCAAAAACCCCATTCCTGCCCCTTATGCATTTGAATAAGGCAACATGGCCAACATTTCCCCAACCATCAAAATCGACATTTCCATCCAAAATGGAGTCATCGAGGAAATCACCATTGGCACCACTTGCACTCCTCAAGAAATCACCACCTATAAAGCCCCTTTTCAAGAATATCGGGATATTTTTTCCTGGTCATACACCGAAATTCCAGGCCTTGATCCCTCTATCATCGAACATTGCATCGACACCTGGCCTGACATTATACCAGTTTGTCAAAAACAATGACCGCTACACCCACCCAAAGCAATGGCCATCAAAGACAAGATTGACAAATTACGCACAGCTGGGTTCATCAACCCCATCACCTATACATCATGGGTTTCCAACCCTGTACCCATTAACAAAAAATAGGGCATTATTTGCATCTTCACGGACATTCACGATGTCAATCACACATGTCCCAAAGACAACTCTCCAACACCTTTCATAGATCAAATTATCGATGACTGAGCAGGCCATGAAGCCTTATCCTTCATGGACGATTTCTCTGGTTATAACCAAATCCAAATCCACCTAGCCAATCAATACAAAACCGCATTCACTACCCCTTGGTGTAATTTTGCATATCGTGTCATGCCTTTTGGCTTAAATAATGTTGGCGCATCTTTCCAATGGGCTATGACATACATTTTTCATGATCTGGCTCATATCATCCTTGCATACTTGGATGACCTCACAGCTCGATCCAAGAAACGCACCCAACATCTTGATGATTTATGGATCATCTTCCAACAGTGTCATCAATAGAACATCCTCTTGAATCCCCTCATGTGTGTGTTCTGTGTCACTATGGGGCACCTCCTCGGATTCATCATTTCCCAAAGTGGTATTACCGTGGACCCCCTCAAAGTCCAAGCCATCATAGAAATTCCACCTCTCCATAATTTACGTCGGCTCCAAAGCCTACAAGGAAAAACTAACTTTCTACAATGATTTGTCTGAGACTACGCCACTTGAGCACAAGGTTCCCTTCACTTACTATGCCATGACATCCCATTTCACTTGGATGAACATGCCCAGAAAGAATTTGACTATCTTAAAATGATGTTGTCTAACACCCATTTAATTAGTTCACCTGACTATAATCGCAACTATATCCTTTACATATCAGCATCAATTGTCTCAGTAGCAGGAGCTCTTGTTCAAATCGTGATGATTATCATGAGCATATCATTTACTACATTATTAAAAACCTCTTAGGGCCACCCTTGAAGTACAAACATGAAGAGAAACTAGCCCTTCCAGTCATCCTCGTAGTCCAGAAACTGCGTTATTACATTTTGCTTCCCACAACTAAGGTCGTAGTAGATTCCAACCCTATGCAATACTTGCTCAGCCGTCGGGAAATTAATGGCAAATTTTCCTGATGGATCGTTATCCTTTAGGAGTATGATCTTGAATTTTCAACACCCAAGAGAAAGAAATCTCTCATCCTCGCCGAACTTGTCCCGACCTTCCCATATGATACTACTTGTGTCCCCGTCAATACCAAATTCCCCGACGAACATCTCTTTTACATGACTTCGAATGATCCTTGGTATGACAATCTCCTTGTCTACCTCTGAACCCAAAATTTTGGTAACCACCTCTCATGAGATGATCATCATCATATTCGTCACCAAGCCCCCCGCTATCTCCTCATCGGAGATATCTTATATCGGTGAGGGGTCAACACCATACTTCATTGATGCTTGACTATTGATGAGGTCAATAGAGTCTTGAACGACTGCCATAGCAATGCATGTGGGGGCCATATTTCGGGAATTTCCACTGCTCAAAAAATCATCCGAGCAAGTTATTTTTGGCCTATATTGTTTCATGATTGCATTCATGCCATGAAGCGACGTGAGAAATGTCATCTTTATGTCAACAAAGAATGAGCACCACCTGCTCTTCTTCACCCAGTCATTACTACTGGACCCTTTTGTAAATGGGGCATCGACTTCATGACTTGTAATCCCCCATATAGCAATGGACACAAATATATTGTTGTTGCAGTCGATTACTTCACAAAATGGGTGGAAGCTATGCCCACCTTCAACAACACTGTTGACACTACAACGCATTTTTTCTTTAATCATGTCATATCCCGCTTCAGTGTACCACTCCAACTAGTTTTCGATCACGGGAAACACTTCGAGAATAATATTTTCATCAAACTTTCATCTTGGTTAGGATTATCCCATGATTTTGCCTCACCATATTACCCTCGGTTTAATAGACAGGTTGAAGTAGTTAACAAGGTCCTCAAGACCATGTTACAGTGCATGGTTAATAAACATAATACCAATTGGCATCATATGTTATTTTATGCACTATGGGCTTACCATACAGCTGTGAAAATGACCACTGGTTTCACACCATTTCATCTAGTCCATGGGGTTGAGGCCACTCTTCCCATCGAGTGCGAAATTCGCACCTTACGCACCACAATTGAGATATTACCCGACACTACTCCAATGCAACAATGCTTGCTGAACTTAGAGTCCCTGGATGAATATTGTCGATCTTCATTATAGAACAATGAGGCAGCCAACAAATGGTCAAAGGCCACCTTTGATTGCCATGTCAACCTTCGCTCATTTCATGAAGGAAACCTCGTCCTTTCTTACAATATCGCTCATGCCACCCTTAGTCATGGAAAATTCGAGTCACTATGGCATGGCCCCTACATTATCCAACATTTCCTCACCAAAGGCAATGTCCAAGAAATTTCACTACTTCTGTCCATCAGCTAGCCTCACCTCAGCATTCTCATGCTGACATCTTGCATTAAGATCTGGTTGGCTAAACAAATATTTCACTCCGTTATTATCCGTCAAAAGTAGAAATGTTTTTCCCATTATGTAGTGTTGCCACATTTTTAAGGCGTGTATTACCACCACCAATTCTAAGTCGTGAGTGACATAATTTTTCTCATGTTCTTTTAATTTCTAGGATTCATAACAAATAATGTGTCCTTCATGAGTTAGGACACCACCTATTCCTTCTTTACTTGCATCAACACATACGGTGAAGTCTTTATCTGGGTTTGGTACCTTCAATATGGGTGCAGTTGTCAATAATTCCTTTATCTTGTTAAAACTGTCTTGACACCTCTCTGACCAGTTAAACTTGGTCCCTTTCTTTTGTAATGACATGATAGGGTAGGCTATCTTGGAAAACCCTTCTATAAATCTGTGATAATATCCGGTGATTCCCATAAATGACCAGATATCCGCTACATCCTTACGTATTAGTCGTTCCATAATGGATTTTATCTTCTTCGGGTCTACAACAATGCCTTCTGCTGAAATTACATGTCCTAGATATTGTATTTCCTTTTCATAAAAGTCACATGTGTCAAATTTGGCATACAGTCTTTGTTTCCTCAACGTCCACATAACTATTCTTAAGTGTTCATCATGTTCTTCCTCTGTTTTAGAATAGACCAGAATATTGTCGATAAATACTACTATGAACTTGTCTAAGTACTGACTGAAAATACTGTTCATTAGGCACATAAATGTGGCTGGTGCATTAGTGAGTCCTAAAGGTATGACTATGAATTTGTAGTGTCCATATCTTGTTCGAAAAGTTGTTTTTTTTATGTCCTTGTCTTTTATCCTAACTTGATGATAACTGGATCATAAATCCAACTTTGAAAAGATTTTGGCCCCACCTACTTGATTGAACAGATCATTTATCCTTGGTGAGGGGTATTTGTTCTTAATAGTCATTTTGTTCAGTTGTCTATAATCGATACATAGTCTTAGAGTAACATCTTTCTTTTTCACAAAGAGGACTGGTGCCCGCCATGGTGAAACACTTGGTCGGATATACTCTTTGTCCAACAATTCCTGTAATTGTATTTTTAATTCTGTCAGTTTTGGTAGACTCATTCGGTAAGGTGCTTTTGAGATAGGGGCTGAACCAGGTAGTAAGTCTATGGAGAAGTCTATTTCCCTTCTAGGAGGTAATTCCGTTATCTCATCCACAAACATGTCTCTAAATTCACGTAGGACAACAAAGTATTCTAACTTTGGCTTATCTTCTTTTCTAACAGATTCGTTACTTGGATGGCATAAACTTGACATCCCTTTCTCATACATTTATTGTGTTGCATCGCTGAAACTTGTCTGACTGATACAGGTTTTGGTATACCTTGGGCTGTAATAGTAATGCCAAAATCGTCTCTATAGTTAAGTAACTTTCTATAACAATCTAGTACTACTTTGTGTTGTTCTAACCAATTCATCCCAATAATCATATCGTAATATCCTAATGGTAGGATGTTCATATTTGTTCCTATATTTTGACCATCTAAGATGAACTCAAAATTAGAAATAAATTCAACTACTTTCCTTTTAGTCCCTATTGCTAGTTGTACCAGCCATGATTTTGTGTGCTTCAGTTTCTTAAGTTTGTTTGACTCTACTACATCAGGACTAATATAAATTAACGTAGCTCCAGGGTCAATTAAAACATAAATTTGAGAGTTATTGATTTTACCTTCGGTCTCTACCACAAAGGACTGGTGGTCAACTTGTCGGTCGTCTATGGCTGCATTTATCCGATGCAGTCTTCTTCCCACATCACCAACCATCAAGGCTTCCTGCAAACTATGAAAAACAAGTCTATTGGGTAAAATTAAATGTGGGAAGTTCCTCCTTAGATGAGGTTCTCCACATTCCCAACACTTTAATGGATTGCGAGAGCTGCCCCCAAACTTCTTCATTCCCAGATTTACCAGTTTACCACTGCCTTGCATATTCGGATGATGGGAGTGAAAGTCCTTTCTCAAAAAGATTTTTGTTGCATTCTGATAAGAAGTTGGTTGGTATCCCTTCTTCCGCTGGTTCATTCAATCTTGTTTCTTATCCTTCCAAGATTTGGGAAACTCTACCCTTTGTTTATATTGGTCATAGCACATTCATGCTTTCCTGAATACTTCACTCAAGGATTTGGGGTTGTCCAACTCAATTCTGTCCCTGTAGGACTATGGTAAACAACTTAAAAATCGCTATATTTTTAACTTATCCTCCCAGATGTACGACACAAACCTTATTAGTTCCAAAAATTTATTTATAAGGTCTTCCATCATCATCTATCCAAGTCGTAACTCATAAAATTCTTTGGTTTTCCTTTCATAATAGCTTTCAGAAAGGTATTGTTTCTTGAAGTACTTCTTAAAGTCAGACCATTCTAATTGTTTCTCCTTTAGGCCCTTAGCCAATTTCAAGTCTTGCCACCAAATGCTGGCCTTCCCTTTCAGATTGTAGATGGCCATTCTGACCTCCATATTGCTAGAATAGTTGTAGATCTGGAAGTATTTTTTGATGTCGAACAACCATGATTCAACTTCTTCTCTTATCTTGGATTCTCCATCAAAGGTAGCTGGTTTGATCTTTTTAAATTCTCCTTCAAGGTGGTCCACTTGTTTTCTTTTTCTATCTAATTTAGTTTCATCTTCAGTTGAAGGTGTTCCTTTAGATAAACTGTCTCCTTTTTCTGTTTCTAGCCCAGAGTTCTTGGAGGCCCTTTTGTTGACCTCTTCATCATGGTTATCCTCCTTTGGGATTTTCTTGGTCACTATTCTGTGCAACAGGACTTCATTTATCTCTTCCTATTCCTGTTGTGTTTTCTTCAATTTCTCATTGTCTGCTTTGAAAACTTCCAGCTCAACAATAAGATTCCTCGTTGTTTCTAGTACTTCCGTAGGACATATTCTGTCACTATTCTGTCCTGGATCTCCATGAGGTCCCTGTTCTAGATTTCCTTCCATTCTGATTTCTACATCATCCTGAGCTGCCATAATTCACACAAAATAGAAAAGGTTTTTTCTTTGTACAATATAGTTTTATTAGTTTTGCATAAAACAACACAAAATATATATGCCAAGATGTTAATGTGGCCCTATTCAAGGTCCAAGTGTTGTAACCTATTGATCTGATACCATATGTAATAAACTCAAATTTACATACATTTTTTTTTTTTAAACCTCTTGTTACTGTATTACACCCTTGTTAAAACTTTATTTTCCTAAGAGACCCTATATTAGGAAAGGTCCTTGCTTATCTTCCATGCATCCTAAGCATACTATGGCTTCAATAATGAAAGGAAATTTATAACCCCATTGATATTAGAGAGTGTTGATTGGTCATTAAAGTGAACATCAATGTATGTCTATATTATGGTTTGGTTACCACCATAGGAAAAGGCCATTCGAGTCAAAAATATTATACCATAGGTGTTCGATGCTACTATACTTAAGGAACAAAAGATATCAAAAAAAATTTCTAAGGTAAAACTATTACCCTATGCATGATGTCGATAATTTACGCAAACCATCCTTAATAGTTTCTATATGATCACTTTAAGTGTCTGAGCATAATTCACCCTTCCCATATGGAGATTAGGTTTCATTCATCTATCATGTGGTCGTGGTGGTTCTACTAACAGGAGAAAATCTGGTCAGTCCTACACCTTAAGCTAATGTGGAATTAACACTGGTACACAGTTTTTGGTGGACAAGAAAGGTGACCCAAAACTGGTTGAGTTTATCATTATGGAACCACCTGGCATTAGGGTTTTTGAAATATGGGGATGTGATGGAAGAACCTTTGCTAAAGATAGTAAGTGGGACTGACATTTTCTCCTTGGGCCCAATGCTATATTAATGGATTCCATCTAAAGGTTGCCACATCACCTTCATTAACCACTATCCTTTCATCTCTGTATTACCAAAACTTCCCTTAGGATATTCGTCGTAAAACTTCGCTCCCATTGCTGAGTTCAGAGACCTGGTGGAGTCGAGTCGATTCGAAAATGTGGAGGAATTCGACATGCCTTTCCTCAGAAGGTAATATATTTTTATCGGTGATAACTTTCACCTTGTTCATCTTGCAAGGGTAGACTATGTGTGTTAAAACTTAGGTTTAACTATCAAGTTGTTTCATTCTTTATTGTTTTCTTTGGGATTATTCTCTAGTAAGGTGAGCCATCTGATAGGTTAGTTCTTTTCCTGCAGTACTTTATCCCAACCATGTAAATTTCCTAGGGTTTCTCTATTCTATGAATTTCAAACCTAATACTAGATACTATTGGAATCCCTTGGATATTCTCCACCCAATGGTATAATATATTAGCTAATTTTCCACTGAGAGATTTTGGTTTACGGTCTAGGAACATCCGGCCGAGAGGTCACCTAGTCTAGGGTTGTAAGGGTTGGAACCCCACCATTCTTTTTGTTGAGCCATAAATAGGGAAAGGTCGTATCTAGTTCCTATTGATTTAAGGATGCTTCTGAAACTCAAGGGTATTGGAATCATCTCGGTTCATACCCTGAATACAGAACCTATAATTTTATGTCTTCTTATTTATAATATTTATCTTTTTGTACAGTTTTCCTTCATGCATTTTAAGTTGGGCATTCAACTAATGATGGGCCCTTTTGACTATGAGGGTACCCATCAGATGGTCGATGGCCTCTCCACCGCTCTCCAGAGCATATTTGGAATGTTTATCGAGATGTAATAGCATGGTGATTTCTGGTTGTAAGCCCAAATTAAGTATTCACTCGAAATATCCCTTTCTTTTACTTTTTGGTGAGGTTACTTTTATTTAGGAATGTTTACACTCAGTAAGTGGTTTCTGATCATAAGGTACAAATCAGAATTCTTCGTTGTTTTGTCATGTAGGAAAGGGGGCGTCCAGGGGCCTTGGGGTCCTCAACTTCACCATTTCCAAAATGTACTTGATTTTCCTCTCTTTTGACGTATTCTAGGTTCCACCACTCTAAATTTTATTCTATGAGACAACAGTTCCGACTTCGGGAGTTGTTGTTGAGAGGTTTAGATACAGTCTTCTGAAGTGGATGATATTCGTCTAAGATTACTGGTAAGGTTTTCATTTTATAATTACGACCCAAGGTTGTTTTTTTTTTCCCGATATTGTACCGGACATAAGTTTTCCTTTTTCCAGTAATAGAACTCATTTTGACTTACTCCAAGCTCAGATTAAATTTGTAGCTCCTGCGTTCTATTTTAAAGGGTGTTTTTGGACTATCTTGTTGTGAACTATCGAGTTATGTATAAAAGTTGAATGCTTAATTTTTTTTAGATAACTGTTGATTATTTGCGTGTATTGATAACGTTTCGAAACTATACTGGGGTTTTTCACTGTGGGCTACATACTTGATTATTAATGTCTGATGTACAGGACATAGAGCTTTCCAAATATTAAGCATATTTTTCTACTTCTGTAGTCGTGTTACCATTGCCATATATAACCGTTTTTCAATATAAAACTGATGATCTGAGATGTTACATACCCCTGAATGTAACTACGGTTGCAACTCCTTCTGGGCCATTATCTAACCTTTATCCAAGGAGTAAAAAAAAATGTTATGTTACTTCATTATTAATAACCTCACATATAATAGAGCTGTCGTCATAATGTATATGGTATAATTTTCTGCTTCTGTATTCTCTTGTTTTAAAGTACCTTTACACGGATTAGGTTAATGGACTATAAAGAAGCTAGTAGTATTCGGTCTCCATGCCTATACTGTAGGGATAACTCTACACCTCCCGTTGGTGCAGATAAAAGGCATACACACAGTTTTGAATCTCGGTATTAAGTTAACTACAGTAAAATTTATATACTCATCTTTAAATATTATAAAGTGTCTAACCTAGATTTTCGTTCTCCATGCTTTATTTCAAAAATCAATTTCACATAGTCCATTGAATGGAGAGGAGATATAGTATTGTTTCCAGAACTTGGTAGTTTGTTTTCGAAATTATTTATACAGTTAGATTAATGAAATAACCTCCAATATCAACATGCCAAACCCAACATTGGTTTCATACAGAAAATAAAGAAAAAAAAAAAATAGTCGTAAATCTGGTTTAGAGGAGATTTCTCCCAAAATATAACCATGCATAATCCCTTCGACTATCATAATAATTAGAGGACCAATTATGTTATTCGATCAGGAAGGATTCATTCAGGAATTATATTTGCAACACATTTTTTGTCAGTATTCAGGCTTCATGCATTCGAACTGGTTTTTCTTTACATTACTATATCAGTTTAGATTTAATAAAGGTGTTACACCAGTTATCAAATCATTTAAACAGAAACTGGAATTTATTTCCGCTTAGATTTAATAAATACCATACATCATATATAAACAACGTTTGTACAAAAATGGGACTTCTTTCTGTTCAAACGTAACAAATACATTGCATCTGATATAAAATCATTCAAAACAAAGGAGGAAAGGATTGACATATCTGAACCAGTTCGCGGGAAGACAAAGGGAACAACCACGTTCCTCCCAACCATAGAACAGGGTAGCCGAATCACTTTCCCAATTCACCCCCTAGCCTAACCATGAATCCATGAGGGAAAACTTGGAGCCTCCTCCTTAGCAATGTAGTTTTCTCCTTGCCTCACACTCAATAATTAGTGCTCATAACAACAAGTACTCAATAGTTATTTTTTCTCCAACATAATCGATAGTGTCCTGCCTCCTCACATATGCTATTTAACCAAACAAATTCTTTTGCCTAGGTCTTTCTTTCCCCCCTTTGGGAATTTTCACAGCTTTCAAAATCCCTCATTTTCAGGGGCTACCAATGGCCATTCTCTAATTTTCCACTTGTAACAATCATCCTAGAGGTAGTTACAACATGTTCCCCACTCATAGAGTCATGGTCAACTGATTTTAAAATGGTTGTTCCATTTGTCCTCGTGCAATTAATATAAAATATTATGTTTTCATACAAGTGTCATAGTCCAATAGTTAGTTGGGTCAAAATAGATCTCTACCGAACAGTCATAGTAATTAATTACAATTATCAAATTTGAAATTTGGAATTGCCATAAATGGCAAAAAAAATTCCAATTCGAATTTACTAAAAACGAAATAATTTTCCAACCAATTTTAAATTTCTAAAATATTTTATTTTTGGGGATGTCACACACATTCTCCCAGGAGAGGACCAGGTGGTGGAGCCTTAGGGGTGCCATGAGTGCCTCTGTATATGTACTTTTGTATTTATATAGGCTTGTGATCCCATTTTGTATGGGGTGTTGTGACACCGATTTTGTATCTATAGGGGTGAGGTGGTTCACCTACCTACGGATATTGTACATGTACTATTTTTGTAAACATT
>JZKD02S0074534.1:814817-831828 GCA_000966675.3 Picea glauca | reverse complement strand
GGAAACCCATAAAGGGTAAAAACCTCTTCTTCTTGGTATGATAAGTAATCTTTACATTTTGTACATTATCATACATATGAGCTCCAACTCATTGTGAGGCTACAACCTCTATTTTACAAGCTGCAACTTGCTGAGAGAACCAACTCTCTGTTTTCTCTAGCACCTACTAGAAGAAAGCACCAACTCCCTGGTTTCTCTAGCACCCACTAGAAGGAAGCACCAATTCCCTGGTTTCTCTAGCACCCACTAGAAGGAAGAACCAACTCCCTTGTTTCTCTATCACCCACTATAAGGAAGAACCAACTCCCTAAGTGTTCCAGCACCAACTGGATGGAAGCACCAACTTCCAGTCACACATGCATCAACCTGTATAATAGAGAACAACAGTTCTCCCTTGCACCACCCTGCCACCTTGCCTTTTTTGGCTACAACCAGATGGAAGATACAACTCCCTGTGTTCAAGCACCCACTTGAACTACTGAGGACACCAGTCCTCCATAGCACCTCCATACCATCCTGATTATAAATATTTTCTAATGAAACTTATTACAGTGATTCAATAGTTGTCATTGGCTTACCAGGCTTATCATTGTTCTGCTATGCTGCTCTGCTCTCCTTTATCAGTGTCTCTCTTCCTGCATCTTCTTGCACTTTCTAATATTCTACTTTTCTCTACAAGTGCACCTCAGCCTTATTTTACTATCTCATCTATGCATCTCTTGTTCTTTTCTTCTGCTTTGCTTTATGCTCTACATCTTATTTTGGTTCTATGAATTATGCCTCTTCTGTGTATTTCATCTCTTCTCCACAGCATGCTATTTCTTCTCTGTTCTACATATTTATACTATATGTTCACCTTCTTCATCCTCCATGCTTAGTGCCTCTGCATTCTCTTCACTGTGCCACAGCTCTATTCATTGGGTTTTTCACTGCCACTCCACTTTTTCTCTGCTTTTCTCGCTCAAGCCTCAAAAAGAAAACTGCATCTCGCTTCTATCTATACCTCATCTGTTACTCATCTCTGAGTTTTATCTCACATTGTGAATACTATTGGTCTCACTCTGCGCATACTGCAATATTTTGTTTCTTTCATTTCAACTCATTTTTCATTCAAAATAGCCAACCACGCACAGTCACTGTGTGTTTCTTTTATCCACTCCAACCACTTCAGTTACCCCTCAAATATCTAAGGAAATGCATCATCAACTGAATCGCCAACCATCCAAGAATCATGATTCATTTCTTATAACTGAATCGTAACTAATCGATTACCTATGAAGTGAAACAGTAACCCTTCGATCAAGTTTCCAATTAACCAACACCGTTGGATTAAATCTGCAGGATTTCACATTTATCTCATATGCCCACTAGTTGTGACCGAGTGATAAACAAAATTTGAATTTCGTGATCACACATCTCAGAATTCCTATGATGAAGGGTCTCAACACTCCAAGTCATGATCACTGAAACTACGAGATGGAGCTTAGAACCGCTAGCTTCTTCCGCTCACGTGACCACCAGCAGTGACCACAGACTGCGCCAAAAGGCGCTTTGTATTTCGTGAACTTATGAACTTTATCGAGCCTGATCAATGGTCGAGATCTCCAATGATCCAACAATCCAGATCTCATCGCAATCTTGCATATCACGATTCTTGTGATGAAGGATCTCGATACTCCAAGTAATGATCACTGAGACTCTGAGATGGAGCTTAACACTGCTAGCTTCTTCCTCCATCTTCTGCAAATGTAACCACTGGCTGTGACCATAGCCTTATTCAAAAATGCATTTCACACTTTCACATCTTGGGTATTCTTTGATGATTCCTCTTGACTCTCCATGTCACGAACTCTAAAATAAATCTTGGCTTCTCTAGCTCTGCTCTCCAGTTCTCAATAATGTGATCACGAGATATGACCACTCACCAATCAAACGAGAACTTCACTCCTTTGACTTACCAATTAGTGAGACAATGATATTTCACCATGTGTCCTCTAGATCCAATGATCCATGACTGTCCTCAATGGATGGCTAGGATTCTTTCACAGTTTTGGAGAGTTGGATGACTCTTGGTCTTATTCACCTTGCAGCTTCACCATATCTAACAGTTGTTGGTCCTTCGTAATTACTCCAGATATGACGGCCCAAATCTTATAACGATTTTTCCACTTCACAAGCCTTCTTCATTCTTGATCAACGATCCACAATCCTTGGTGATTTAACAGTCCAGATATTTTCGTGAGTTGGAAGGTTAGAGAACTTCCTTCCTTTGACCTTTTAGTTAGTGAGATGATGATCTATGACCACGTGTCCTGCCCGAAGATGGAATGTCCTCCTTCTTTCAAGATTTTGTAAGCCCACTTCACCTTGCACTTTAAAGAACGTGTAGGTTCTCCTGTATCCAATGATGGTTGGACCCCACACTCAGATCTAATGCTTGAGATCCGTGCTCCATTTGAGTGCTCGACATATCTGAATTCATATCTGATGGTCATCAGGAATTCTCAATGGGACCCAATGATCACTCTCACTTCTCCTCCTAAGCTTACACATCCTCCTGACTTGGAATAATTTCTAAGTGTCAAAGACCTCGACCTTTGATCCATATAAGAACCTGAATATTCTATCTCTCTTGAGCTTTGGGAATGAGTTAACCTTGTCCCTGGTGCACACCTACACATTGTGTGCGACTCTACACTAATCCTCCTGAGCTTATGATGTTCCTATTTTTCCATCATTGCACACTCTAATATTTCCATCAATGACAAGCACACTCTACCTATAAACATGCCAACAATATCCCCCTTTGGCATTGACGGCAACCCTGAATGCCTGCACTAATCTGTTTGGACCTCCAACTGTAGAATTTGGTCTAGACCACTCCTTTTCTCCCCCTTTGACATCAATGTCAAGTAAAACATGCTCCCCCTGAGCTGTTGCAGTATTTTTAGGAGGTATCAGATATTAAACCAACACAAAATCCCCCTGACAGGATGGAATCTCTTATTTGAGGCCTGTAGAATATTTGTATCTAAACCAAAGTCTTCTCCTTTTGATTCTTGGACCTGTTCATATTCATCTTCAACTATGTCCTCTGTAGCAACCTCAATATTGCTCACCTCTCTTACTGGGACTCCTTAATCAACCTTTTCTTGTCATAACTAGATGACTCCCCCTGTCATTGTTCTCTCTCTTCCTCTAATGGTTCTCCTCCTTTGTTTCTAAAAAGATTATCTTTCCCTGACAAGGTCTTTCCTCTTGTTATCTCTACAGAATGTCATGTATATAATTTTGTACATCAGAATGTTGCTGCTGTGAATGTCGTTGTCCTACTTGAACACTATGCAATTGTAGCTTGTATTTTTTTTAAAACCCTTGGATCTCCCCATTGATTCTTATTGATCTCTATTACTGCAATTTCATTTTTCTTCCATGATGCATACAATCCAAGGCTTTTATGACCATATTCAATCACAAGAAAAAACCACTACAACCACTCTCATACCTTCTTTTCGTTTTCATAGACGAAGGATCTATATCAGGTTTCTTAGGAGTACTGATTTCTTCCTTGTTGTATCCAATACCAGATTTGTCATTTGGTGATCTCTGACTATCCAAGATCTTATCCGGGGTCATGGAGCTATTTAAGAACTTTCTTTGGGTGTTTGACTTATCAACGTTCAAAACTTCATCTTCCATCTTATGACATGATTCTTCTTCTACTTCTTCCATGGGATAGATGCTAACTGAGCATTCTTTCATTGTATCTGTGTCTTCTTCTTTACTTGTAGGGGGGATTCAATATCAACATCATTAATTGTCCTTATGACTTTATTCCCCACTTATCTTGAGTTTACATTTACCTTACACTCTTTAGATGTGAACACCTCTTCACTACCCCTGTCACACTTTTTACTTGTAATGAGAAAATTATATTTCAGACTATCCACAAGCAGACCGTACTGGGCATCTCCTTTGTCATTACTGAAACTCACCATCCCTCTATCCTTGGTTTTACCCGGTTCATCATTTTTAAGGATCATATTTCCTGTTTTGCTTTTATTTATGGACATAAGCTTATCCTTGTCTCCAGTCATGTTCTTAGAACATCCACTATCTATATTCTCGGAGGCCTTTTGTTTTTGAGTTGAAAGTGCTAGACCACAATTTTCACTATCTTTCCTTTTCCATGTGTTGGCCTTTCTATCTAAGAACTTTATCCTTGGATCTGCTTTGTAATTCTTTAGATGGAAATTTGGAGCTTTGTGGCCAAAGTTGTGACAGTTATAACATTAAATCTCATTGTTCAATAGGTCAAAGTTATTATTACACTGTTGTCTACTCATTGACTATTTATTATTTCCTGACCTCCTCAGTTTCATGTCTCTAGACTTAATTTGGAAATTTGCAATTTGTGATGGTTTTTTACTTGGATGTATCATTCTTTGTTGTATATTCCTTGGAAATCTTAATTGCTCATGTCTAAGTCTTAAGGAAAAATTTACAACTTTGTGACCAAAGTTAGAACAGTAGAAACAATATCCATAAAAAAATTCTTTGTACCTAGAAAATGGTTGTCTTCTTTGAGGAAATCGATTTCTTCCATGCTGATGATTTCCTTGAGAAGGAAGTGTATTATTTCCTTGTTCTACAGATTCAGTTTTGGCACCTTTTTCTTTACTCCTCCTAGGCGATTGATTATCTTCCTTTGTTTCTGCAGGTTTTTTGTCGTCATTGGTTGTAGATTTGACAAACTTGATGAAGTCTTTGTTGCTTGGATGACCACTACTTGATCCCTCTTCATAACCCAAACCTGTTTTCAACTTTGTATTCCTTTGCTGATTCAGAATGGTGGCTAATCCTTCTGAGGCTTTGATACTTGACAGCTTATGATGATACAAGACTTGAAACTTCTCCAACTCTTTCCTAGTTTTTACTACTTCTTCTTCTAGAGCTTTACATCTTGCCTTCTTTCTTGATAACTGTTGTTTCAGAATGTCCTTGATTTTCTTTGCATCTTCTAGTTCCACTTTTAGTAGAGAAAAGTCTTCATCAGGTTGTTTACTATTTTTATCGAACTGTATCAACAATTGTTTTTGCTTTCTGTTCTTAATTATGAGTCTGTCAATCTCTTCCAGTGCACTGATCAGTTCTCCTTCCATATCAACCACATCTTCTTCTTCATTAGCCTCACTTGCTGTGCTTTTATTATCATAATCCTCTTTGGCCATAAGCATGAAGTCATTTAGTTTATTTCCAATAGAAGAGTCATTTTCTTCATCATCTAAAGGATCATCATTGTTGTCTACACATGAACTTTTCTTTCTATCAAATCTTTTGGATTTGCACTTCTCTTCACCTTCAGAGTTTTGGTCCTTCTTCTTGTGTGGACACTTATTTCCAAAGTAACCTATCTTACCATAGTTAAAACATTTGAAGGGAAGCTTGCCTTGATATTTTCCTGATCCTTTCTTTAACCTTCTCACAAATTTTTCCTCAATATCATCTAAATTTGAATCGGTATTCTTGCCTGCTTTAAAAGATGCTTCTATAGTAATGGATTTATCTTTGTTGATTCTCATTTCATATGTAGTCAAAGTTACTAGGAGTTGATCAATGGACAGAGTTTTAATATCATTTAGTTCTTCTATTTCATAGACTTTTGGATTAAATTTATCAAGCAAAGATCTTAAAATCTTCTGAACTAAAAGTGATTCTTCAATCTTCTCACCAAGACCCTTAATGGAATTCAAAAGTTATTCAACTCTTAAAAATACTTGCTAACTGTTTCATCTTCATTCATCTTTAGTTGTTCAAACTTCAACCTAAATGTTTGAAGTTTGGCATCTTTTACTTTCTCATTTCCTTCATAGCTGCTAATAAGTTTATCCCACATTTATTTGGTAGTTTGAAGATGCATCACCTTTACAAACTCAACTTCTGCAAGTCCATTCAATCTAGCATTCATTCCCTTAGAATTAAATCTAAACTCTAACTTATTATCCTTGGAAGCTAGCAAAATAGGCTTTATGTATCCAGTCTCTACTACATCCCAAACATCAACACCTAAGGCCATTACGTATGTTTTCATTCTAACCTTCCAAAAGGAAAAATTTGTTCCATCAAACAAAGGAGGCTTAGTGACTGAAGTCCCTTCATGACTTGTCATGTTTAATCTTACAGATCTACCTTTAGATAAAAGGAACCTACTCTGATACCAAATGTTGGACAACTGAGGGGGGGGGAGTGAATCAGTTGTTACCGTGCTTAAACAATTATGCTTATTTTAAACTCTTTACAAAGAAGTCAATGATAATCAAAATAATGTAGATATGTAAGAAATAGAACATTCGACATCAGTCACACATGTGAAATAGAGATAGATATTTCCTTAGGAAACCCATAAAGGGTAAAAAACTCTTCTTCTTGGTATGATAAGAAATCTTTATGTTCTGTACATTATCATCCATATGAGATCCAACTCATTATGAGGATACAACCTTTGTTTTGCAAGCTACACCTTGCTGAGAGCACCAACTCTCTGTTTTCTCTAGCACCTACTAGAAGGAAGCACCAACTCCCTGGTTTCTCTAGCACCCACTAGAAGGAAGCACCAAATCCTTGGTTTCTCTAGCACCCACTAGAAGGAAGCACCAAATCCCTAAGTGTTCCAGCACCAACTGGATGGAAGAACAAACTTCTAGTCACACAGGCACCGACTTGTATAATAGATAACAACAGTTCTCCCTTGCACCACCTTGCCACCCTGGCTTTTCTAGCTACAACCAGATGGAAGCTACAACTCCCTGTGTTCAAGAACCTACTTGAACCGCTGAGGACACCAGTCCTCCCTACCATCCTGATTATAAATATTTTCTACTAAAACTTATTACAGTGATTCAATAGTTGTCATTGGCTTACCAAGATTATCACTGTTCAGCTATGCTACTCTGCTCTCCTATATCAGTGTCTCTCTGCCTGCATCTTCTTGCGCTTTATGATCTTCTTCTTTTCTCTACAAGTGCACCTTAGCCTTCTTTTATTGTATCAACTATGCATCTCTTGTTATTTTCTTCTACTGTGCTTTATGCTCTACATCTTATTTTGATTCTATGAATTATGCCTCTTCTGTGTATTTCAACTTCTGTCCACAACATGCTATTTCTTCTCTGTTCTACGTATTTATACTATCTGTGCACCTTCTTCATCCTCCATGCACAGTGCCTCTTCATGCTCTTCATCGTGCCAAAGTTATTCTCATTGGGTTGTTCACTGCCACTCCACTTTTGCTCTTCTCTGCTCACTCAAGCCTCAAAAAGAAAACTGCATCTCACTTTTGTCTATACCTCATCTGTTACTCATCTATGAGTTTAATCTCACACTGTACATACTGTTGGTCTCACTCTGCGCATACTACAATATTTTATTTCTTTCAGTTCAACTCATTTTTCATTTAGAATAGCAACTATTTGCACCCTTTTCGTCACCTTGGTGAGCAAATAAGAGGTGCTTACATGCCCAGTTGGGTCTTGCTGAGCATGACAGCTGTAGAGGAAAGAGTTAGAGAAATAACAACAAAACTATAAGCAAGAATTAAACTAATACAAACTAAAATCATAAGCATATGGATAAAGAAATAACAAACACAAAAGACCAATATCACCAATGTTTTTAGGTTGATCTATTGATGAAATCAAAGCAAAATGAAGAAAGGGGACTATGAGTCCCTTCTTCCTCCAAAGGAAGGCTCTTTGACCCTCACAAGCTTGCTCTCCTTACAACAAGAAAATGAAAATGGTGATGAAAGAATTCCTAGCACATCCACTCAATGGAGAGGTGGATTGCTCAATGAAATGGTGCCAATTTGTTATTTCCAAGGAGTGAGTCCTTAAAACAATCTAGGCAGCATAACATTACATGAAATTCCTTTAGAAAATGAGGTTTCTTCATGGATTTTTATAGCATTGCATTGGGTGATTATGTAACTCCTTTGTAGTGTGAAAAGAGACTCTTTAGGGCTTTATTAGGTCTTTGACCAGCCTACCATGCGGATTTAGCTTAGATTTGAGGGTCAAATCGGCTTGGGAGCTGATCCATAAGTGGTTGGAAGGTCGACCAATTCAATAAATGCGTCGTTTAGCAGGTGCGCGGGTTTTTGCGCCAACAGTCGTGCATCGTGCACCTATGCGTGCATGGTACGTTCCTGTTCCGCACATGTGCACACGCACCCAACTTCTGTAAAGCGCTCTTCAATTTTTTGTTACTTTGTATAGTTTTTGACCTTTTTGGAATGCTGTGAAATTAATTCAATGCCATGAATGACTTCATTACTATTTGACGATGCTGAGTTCTTGTCGCCATGTGCAGACGAAATTTCAGTGATAATAGATGCCCCCTAATGGATGAGGTTAGGAGCATATGTATAGTCGAAATCCATCAATTTTTCTTCTACTAAGAATTTTTTTTGTAAGATAGAGCAATAGTGGGATCGTGCAGAGCAATCCTTTGGAGGAGAAAG
The DNA here is from genome assembly GCA_000966675.3 of Picea glauca. Lineage (NCBI taxonomy): Eukaryota > Viridiplantae > Streptophyta > Pinopsida > Pinales > Pinaceae > Picea > Picea glauca. The sequence goes on along the minus strand of JZKD02S0074534.1, from coordinate 823,310 downwards.
GAACCGGTAGAACCCGACCATCCATAAGGTACGTAACAAAATAGAAAATTGTGTACAAACGAGGTGGGCATGCCCCATGCTTGTGTTATGTAACTCTGGAAAAAGATGACTGAAGTGTTGGTGTATACAACTGTAGCGCCCTCAGGGGTGCTAATGAGAAAGGCAGAAGACAATTCTGCAAAGGAACATACTCTGAACAATAGGCAATGATCGCGGTAATAAGCAGGGATGATGATGCAGGCATTGATGGCCCTACCAAGTTCATAGGTCTTCGGAAAATGATAAAAATAACTGCAATAGTCACAAAGTAAGACCCACCATAACACGAGAAAGTGTTGGCGTCGAATGTTATGGGGGCCAACGACAGCAGGGAGCAATGGTGTTTCACCCTGTGTTGTCCAAGATCTCTCATTGAAGGGAGAATGACAATCAAGATACTGTCGCCCTTCTGAAAAATTGTGTTGATGTCGACGGAAGGGGAACGCGACTCCCAGAAGCAAAGGGATTCATGGAATCTAATGAGGTGAGGAAGTGGCAGAGATACATGGACGAAGTCAAGAAGTGGGAAGACTCAAGACTACCCTTGGTTGGAGGATGTATGAGATAAAAATTGGCCGCAAACGTGTAACAAGGTCGAGTGTCAGGGGGACGACAAGACTGGTGATAAGTTGTGCCAGAGGCGGGACAAGGTGAACAAATTTAGAGGGTAGAGGTAAGTGATCTGTGGAGTACTCTGAAGATATGGACGATCCTGGCGAGGGTAGACGATAAGTAAAACTCCAACCAAGGGTGACATGGGTTGTGTGTGGCCAAAAGGAAGCAAGTCACCAACGGTGACGACAAAAGAAAATGTAATGAATGGAAATAAAGTCATTTGTACAATAAATAATGAATAATTTGGGGAGAAATGTACAAATACAGAAACGGGTGCCCCAGTGTGAAATGAGTGCCCCAGGGAGGGCAAAATTTTCTTGGAAAACTGAATAAGGGTGGGGGCCCCATTGGTGAGTTTTTGTATGAGGTAGGAGAAATGAGGATAGGTTCGTAGATGGGAAAACAGATTGTGGATGAAATGGAGGGTTCATGATACTGCAGAGGTGCAGGTAAAAAAGAATAGAGCCGTAAAGAGATAATCTGGGAGTCCATGTGGGAAAGCTAGCAAAATGAGGAGAAGGAGTATGTGGCTAATTCATGACATGATGAAAGACTATCAGGGCTCCCATCCCGAAAGGGCAATGAAGAACAACATGAGTGTCAAAAAGTGCCAAAAGGTGCTATGAATGGGACAACTCATGTGGGTAAGAATGCTACTGGGTAACAGTACCGAAGATGCAAATGGAGGTGTGGGTACTGCAGAGCCGGGAATGAGGATCCTAAAGGCCAATATCAGCGGGTGTGCCTAGAAATGTAAATGCAATACAATAGGAGAGACTACATGCCAGTGTTGAATATATACCTAAAGGGATGATGTCGATGACCAATGAGCAAGTACCTGCGCAGATAATAACCAAATACCCAAAGTGAACAATATCTGAAGAGAATTTAAGATATGAGCATGTATTTGATAAATGTGACAATGAGTGTGCGTACCTGACCATGATATGAAAAAAAGGCGCCCCAGGGGCTCAGGATGAAAAGTGACCCAAGGACAGCTATGATGTAGGTGGCAGGATGTTGATCCCGTGGCTGAAGATAGTTTGAAAAATGGACACCTTGGGCTCCCAGAATGGTGAGTGGAAGTTTGGCAAAAGGCCTATATATAGCTGTAGGGCCCACATTGCCACCTCATTTGTACCTATTTCTATAGTGACTAGACGAGAAGTTTTCAGAGGAGATTTGGAGATTCAGGGAGGATGAGGAATCTGATTGACGTGTTGCGAGTATCAGGTTAGTGGTCTGATCATCCTGCATAGAAATAGGTTTTCAATTTTTGGGCAGGGCTTGTATGGGGGTCGTACAGGGGTATTTTAGGGGATGTGGGCCCCCTATGCATGAGCGACCCAGTGAGAGGCACGCATGCATGCACGCCTATACATTGATCATACACGCATGGGTGCACGCCTATACATTGATCATACACGCATGGGTGCACGATATGAGGAATTTAAGGCGCGCCAAAAGTAACCGGCTCGGATAATCTTTTGAGCAGTGGATATACCTAAAAGATGGCCCCCACATGCATCGCTGTGGCAGTCATTTAAGACTCTGTCGACCTCTTCAATAGTCAGGCATCGACGAAGAATGGTGTCGATGCCCCACCGGTATAGGATGTCTCTGATGAGGAGATAGCGGGGGGCCTGATGGTCAATACGTCGACGATCATCTCGTGATAAGTGGTCACCGAACTTTTGAGTTCGTAGGTAGACAAGAAGGTTTCCATACCAAGGATCATCTGAAGCGATGTAAAAGAGATGTTCGTCAGGAAAGTCGGTGTTGACTGGGGCACTGGTGGTGTCAGAGGGGAGGGTCGTGACAAGTTTGGCGAGAACAAGGGCCTTCTTACTCTTAGGTGTTGAGAACTCGAGGTCGTATTCCTGAAGGATACCGATCCATTGAGCGAATTTGTCGTTAACTTGTCGATGACTGAGAAAATATTGCATAGGGTTGGAATCTACAACGACCTTTGTGGTGCGAAGCAGAATGTAATGGCGCAGTTTCTGGACTGTGAGGAGAACTGCCAGAGAAAGTTTCTCTTCGTGTTTATACTTCAAGGGTGGTCCTGAGAGGTTCTTACTAACATAGTAAATGACGTGTTCACGATTGTCATCTCTGAGCTGGACGAGGACACCGACTACTGATACAGCGGATGCTAATATGTAGAGGATGTAGTCGCGATTATAGTCAGGTGCACTAATTAAAGGAGCATTTAAAAGCACTGCTTTAAGATCGTCAAATGACTATTGGGCATAGTCATCCCAGTGAAAGGGGACGTCGTGACGTAGTAAGCGAAGGAAACCATGTGTGCGTATGGCTAATCAGGAACAAAGCACCTAATAAAGTTGGCTTTTCTCTGTAGACTCTGAAGTTGTCTTAAATTCCGGGGAGGTGGAATTTCAGTGATAGCTTTGACTTTGAGGGGGTCCACAGTAATACCTCTTTGGGAAACAATAAAACTGAGGAGGCGCCCTGCGGTGACATAGAACACACACTTGAGAGGGTTCAAGCGGATGTTGTACTGACGACATCGTTAAAATATGATTCGTAAATCATTAAGGTGCTGGGTGCGTTTCTTGGATCGAGCTGTGAGGTCGTCCAAGTATGCTAGGATGATTTTAGCCAGATCATGGAAGATGTATGTCATTGCCCACTGGAAGGTTGCGCTGGCATTTTTTAAGCCAAAAGGCATGACACGATATGAAAAAGTACCCCATGGGGTAGTGAATGCGGTTTTGTATTGATTGGCTAGGTGGATTTGGATTTGGTTATAGCCAGAGAATCTGTCCATAAAGGAAAGAGCTTTGTGGACAGCGCAATCGTCGATAATTTGATCGATGAAAGGCGTTGGAAAGTTGTCTTTGGGACATGCGTTATTGAGATCGCAAAAGTCTGTGCAAACACGGATAGTGCCCTATTTTTTGTCGACGGGTACAGGGTATGAAACCCATGAAGTATAAGCGATGGGATAAATAAACCCGGCAACACGTAATTTGTCAATTTTGGCTTTGATAGCTGCGGCTTTGGATGGGTGTAGAAGTCGATGTTTCTGATGAACTAGTGTGATGTCAGGCCAAGTGTCGATGTGATGCTAGACAATAGATGGGTTGAGGCCAGGCATTTTTGTGTATGACCAGGCAAAAATATCCCTATATTCTTGGAAGAGGGCTTTATATGTGGCGATTTCCTGAGGAGTACAAGGAGCTCCTATGATGATTTCTTTGACGATGCCATTTTTAATGGAAATGTCGATTTTGATGGTGGGGGAAATGTTGGCCATATTACCTTCTTCAAAAGTGTCAGGGGCAGGAATGGGATTGTTGAACCAATCTATAGGCCCTGACGGGATAAAATCTTTGGTTTCGACCGCGTAAATAAGGTTTTGGTTAGGAGGCATGAAAGCTTCCCGTGGAAAGAAGAGTGCACGATGATGTAGTGCGTCCCAAGGAGAGTCTGGGCGGTGTAGCTCTTCCAGTATTTCCTCGTCACATTGGAAATGACGGGAATATAAGGGATCATGAGGAGTGATCTCGTTGACAGTTTGGTTACCCCTCGAGGGTGAAGTAGAGGAGGTAATGCACGGGGATGGTGAGGGTTCACTTGACATAAACCATATATTGAAGTATTGAGGGGTACCTGTGGTGGTTGGGTGGAGAGTGTCCGTAGGGGAATGAGTAGGAGATTTGGGTGGGTTACGAGGTAAATCCTCAGATACGTCATCTAAGAACCAAGGAGGCGTTGGGAGTGCCTTGGGTTCGGGAGAAATGACATGAAGATCCTCTAGTAACGAGGTAATGTCAATTATCACCTCTTCGGGTTGGTGACACAGAGCCAATTGACGTTGTCTATATTCTAGGATCATAGGACACTGGTATGTAAAATGAGCCAATGAATCGTAGAGAGAACAAGGGCATCTCAGACGTTCATTGACTGAAGTGGTGATATAGTGGATGTCAGTGATATTTTAAGAGGACGTAGCAGGGTGTGGGTTGTTCCGGAAGTTCTGGCGTACAACAACTAATGTCTGCCAGAAGCATGGAAGTGATGGGCAATGATGGGTATAATGGTCGTACTCTAAATAGATAGCACAAGCATATTTGGTCCTCAACCCTTTACTACTAGAAGGGGTGGTGGTAGTAGTGGGACTAGTAGTAGTGATGAGTGTTGTGGGAGTTTGATTGAGGGGAATCAAATTCCGTAATTCCGGTAGTGATGGGCAGTTGTTGGTTTGGTGACCCTCTTTCTCACATAGTGTGCAAAGTGGTGTGATGCGTGGAGGAAGTGGAGCGGTGGGCTCCTTCTTCTTTATCCTACCCCTAGCTGTAGTAGGGGGCTTAGGGAGTATGGGGGTAGTGGGGGTGAGGACGGGAATCTTCATGGGGAGGCCTTCCTGTGGGGGAAGGGATGGGCAAGGGACCATCTCAGGTGGGTGTAAATAACACACTGGGATGGCTAACACCATATTGGGTAGTGTGAGCATTGCGGATACCTGGAAATATTCTATACCAGGTGGAGGTTAAAAGAAGGGAATTTGGGTGAGGGGTTGGGGAATTGTCTCCCAAACGGGACTATGCCCTTGAGGGAATGTGGATTTGTGGACATTTGGGGTCGACGACTGCGTAGGAGGCTCCGATGGGAGTGGTTCTGTGACTATTGAGACGTCAGGAATGACTGAAGCCTCCTGAGGAGGATTAGCATCCTCGGTGTGAGTTCTATTAGATGAGATGATGCATACTTGATTAGAAGGGTGAAGGAGTGGTGGTGCTCCATGGTACGTCCCTAACAAGGATGGATCTTTAAAAATTCCAGTACCCATCTCGACGAGCGGATATGTGTCTTGGTTGGTGCGGATGAGAGGAAGAATGTTATTGAGATTGGCAGATGGGTTAGGCTCATAATGTGAGACTTCGTCGATGGTTATGATCTTCCCGTTGTGGGGGAACATGATTTTCCGAAAGACGGAAGATGCCACTGCCTTCATAGCATACATGTAGCTACGTCCGAACAAGATATTGTAATCGAGTGGAGCGTCGATAACTTCGATGTCAATGAGAATAGTTTTTCCCCCAAGTTTAACGGGGACATTTTGGAAGTGCCCTTCAGGAGATGATGGTCGCCTGTCATAAGCTCGTAATGTGATGGTGGAGGGTATGAGTTCCGGGGAACCAATTTTCTTCCATACTGTTTTGCACATGATGCATGTAGATGCACCTTCATCGATAATACATCGATGAATGGTGATGTTCCATATTTTTATTGGTATTTGAATAGCAACCAGCGCGGGAAGACGAGGTTCGTTGTTATCAAGATCAATGGTGATGAGTCAAGTATCGGCCGGGTCGACTGCCCCTAAGGTAGAAAGTAGTGATTTCCACTGCGTAGGACAGGTCTGGAGGACTTCCAAAACTGACATGGCAGCCGGAGATTGTGCTAAGTCATCTACCAAACTATAATTATGAGCTTCCCTAGCCTGTGGGTTGTGGACATTTCAACGCAATGGGATGCGAGGGATGCGAAGTGGTGGTTCGACAGAAGGGTGAGGGATCACCAACGGGGGCCCCGTTGGTGCAGGGTTTGTCTCTGGAGAGATAGGAGTAGACTCAGTTGGTGTATGATACTAATGATTACGTGTTTGCAGAAGGATTTCTTCCTCACTGGTGAGGATAATTGTACGCTCTGCTGGATTATTGGGGTTGTGGTGTTGACCCACCTGAGGTGGGGGATGCTGCGTGTCCTGTTGGGTGTTTATCACACCTTGATGTGGGATAGGATTTTGCAGCACAGTGGGAGGGGGTTGTTGCACGTATTGTTGTGGTGCCTGTTGAGGGGCAAGTTGTGCAGGAGAAGGGGGAAGTCACCCAGAGTCGTTCAACCATTTGAAATCAGCGATTTGGGGGCAATGGTGATTGTAATGAACAAACTCACCACAAAGGGCACAAGGGGAGATGGTTTTAACATTATTCCACCCTTGGCGTTTGTTGGTATTACCCCCTTGGGGGTTTTGGTTCCCTTGGTTCTGGTTGCCCCCAGTGGATTGGTGTTGTGGGGTTTGATTCCCGCCTTGACCAGGGTTGTTGTTATTCTTGTTCTGTCCTTTCTTTTTGGCATTGTTCGATGGATGATTTGGATTGGCTGTGTTCAACTGTTCAAAATTTTGGTATTGTTGAGCAGTAGAGGGTTGAACAAAATTTACCCCCACGTGTGGATGTGGGGGAGCCATGGGTTGTGGAGGACTAGGAAACGAGAAGTAGGGATTTTGTGGTGGTACCGATCCATAAGGTACATTGGAAGGTGTCGTTCTTTCTCTAGTACAGTAAGCTGATGTTGAGGGAGTACCACTGGTGGTAGGAAGAGGTGGATGTATGGGAGGTGTCGGTGGTGGTCCACTGATGGGTGGAGGGATAGCAACAGGGTATGGTTGTTGATAAGGGGGTGGGGGGTAATAAGAAGTGCCCCCATATGATGGTGGGTATTGAGGTGTTCCATACATCGGTGGTGGTTGGGGTTATGGACCATGGTGTGTGGTGGCACCTATTAGTCCGTCTGCTGAGTGAGACATCCCAGGTTTGTCTTGACCAAATGCCACAAGTTTTGGAAGATCAGGAAGTACCATGTATAAGTATCTTGACTGTGCGTAGATGAGGTCATACTGTTGGGCTTTACTAATGTCTTCCTCTTTAGATTACGGGAAGGTGGAAGCTACATCCTTTCTAAGGAGAGAGACAAGTGATCTAAGAAACCAGTCGAGACACTATTGCTTGGTGGTTTTTGCTTTACACAAACTACGTCGCCTACGCCACTCAAGAATGTGGTCAGCGATATGGGTGGCTGAGGTTTGTTTGAAGTTAGACAGTAGTTCTAGACCATTGTCATGGCGGATGGGTAGTTGGAAGAAGGTCAAGAATTCTTTGGCCAATGACTCAAAGGTTGTGTGAGACCCTAATTTTTCTTCGACATACCATTTGGTTGATGGGCCAGTGAGTGTGAGTTGAAATAATCATAGTCTGATGGAAACATCCATAATGCTATTGGAAGAACACCATAGATGAAAGGTCATGACATGGTTGGCAGGGTCATCCCCTACCTTCCCTTCAAATTTTGGTATGTCTAAAGGAAGTTTTGTTGGCATTACAGGCCATGTGGCATCATGCAATATAGGATCATTGGTGAGTTTGGTGAGATCCGGTATGTTGAGAGAGGCCAAGTATGGAATCTATAGTGGGGTGGGAGGGTTAGCTCCAGCCATGGTGTGTTGTGAACCTGACCCTTGATGGGGACTAGGTGGGTTGGTGCTCCCTCCTTGAGAGGAAGTGGGTCCCCCGCTTCCTTGTAAAGGAGAGCGAGTGAACAGATGACCTTGGGAACTTGACCCAAGTAATGTAGAACCAAGAAAATCTGATCCTAATATGGTAGCACTCACAGGAGTGTGTGAAGGAGGTACCTATTAGTGGGTACGACCATATACTCCCCCTAAGATAGGAGGGAGGTTCAGAAAGCGTCGTGAACGATGGGAGTTATGTGGTTCCCCTATGATGTCAGACTAGTTGTGTGAATGTGTGCAACAAGTGGTGAGAGAAATATAGAAACAAAAAGGTTTTCTGTTGAATGTTTACACAATATATATATCCAAATCAAACTGTAATCAGATGTGCATCATACATAAAATGAGAAAGAAGAATATATATGGGTAATTGGGTTTTGTCCGCGTGGGGGAAAAAGAAAGTAAATGCTCGTGTCCTAGAAGACGTAACATCCTTCCTCTCAAATAGCACTGGACCTTCCAATAGTACTCAACAGTGGGGTCTGAAGTCACCGGAAGAGAAACTAGTGAAGGATGAA
>JZKD02S0074534.1:800413-814767 GCA_000966675.3 Picea glauca | reverse complement strand
ATGTCACCTTGCTGCATGTGGACTTCGCTTGGTCCTTACAAGAGTTTGATTACCTAATTAGCTAGATGTCTTTGGTACAACCTTGCGGAATTCAAAAGCCCTAGGAAGCTAGCATTTGGACATGTGGGTCCGTTACTATCCTTTAACTCCCTATGTGTGAGGTAATCTAGAAAAAGCATGAAACTATCCTAGATTGAACATGTGGGCATGTATTGGCCTGTTACAAACCTTTAAACTCTCCTAGTGTTTTTCTCTAAGAAAGAAAAATTCCAGCCACTATTCTATCTTTGTAGCATGTGGGCATGTATGGGCCTGTTACAAGTTTAAAATGTGTTTGAAAAATAAAACTAAGAGGGGTCCCAAGAAGGGTTGTTGTCCTCTTCTAAAGGTTTTTAAACTTTGTTAAGGGAGATGAGATTGTTTTCACAATCTTTTTCTGATTCTCAAGATCGCTTGAAGGCACAAGAGAAGAGCATACTCAAGGATTGTTACTTAAACTTCTAGTCCCAAATGTGAGTTAGATGTGATTAAATAAGATTGTCCACTTATGTTTGTAAGTCAAAACAAGCCATCCATGTGGAAAAAAGAAAAGAAGAGAAATTGATTTTTATCCTCCTAAGTGCCTATGTGTGTTTTAGACTAACCCCTTTATATGATTAGGGGATTAAGTGTAGTGTGGCTTTACAACATTTTTGACATCATATTTAAAAAGGAATATGGCCTTCCCCACATCCAAATAACTTAAAAAGTGAAATTTTTGTTCAAAATGCACGGCCCCTAGTGTAGACAGGCTCGCACAGAGCACAGGCACGTGAGAATAAATGAGTCAGAAAGCGCATGCACGCAGATAAAGGTCGTTATGAAAGCGCATGCACACATGATGCGTGTCTGTGGGGTCGAATACCCACGCACCTGTGACAAATGGCCGAGAAAGAAAATCCGGATGGATTTCTCTCAATTCTCCTGTGAATTGACTAGTTAGCAGGTCGACAGAGGCCGGTTTGTGCACCTACAAGTTAAACAAACTAAAAGGAAAGAAAAATAAACCCAAATGAGGGAGGAATTTGATACCTATCCCCAGTATGGTCACCAATCTGTTTGCACCCTTTTTGTCACCTTGGTGAGAAAATAAGAGGTTCTTACATTCCCAGTTGGGTCATGCTGAGCATGACAGCTGTAGAGGAAAGAGTTAGAGAAATAACAACAAAACTATAAGCAATAATTAAACTAATACAAACTAAAATCATAAGCATATGGATAAAGAAATAAAAATAAAAAAAATACCAATATCACCAATGTTTTTAGGCTGGTCTATTGATGAAATCAAAGCACAATGAAGAAAGGGGACTATGAGTCCCTTCTTCCTCCAAGGAAGGCTCTTTGACCCGCACAAGCTTGCTCTCCTTACAACAAGAAAATGAAAATGGTGATGAAAGAACTCCTAGCGCATCCACTCAATGGAGAGGTGGATTGCTCAATGAAATGGTGCCAATGTGTTATTGCCAAGGAGTAAGTCCTTAAAACAATCTAGGCAGCATAACATTACATGAAATTCCTTGAGAAAATGAGGTTTCTTCATGGCTTTTCATAGCATTGCATTGGGTGATTATGTAACTCCTTTGTAGTGTGAAAACAGGATCTTTAGGGATTTATTAGGTCTTTGACCAGCCTACCATGTGGATTCATCTCAGATTTGAGAGTCAAATCGGCTTGGGAGATGATCCATAAGTGGTTGGGAGGCCGACCAATTCAATAAATGCGTCGTTTAGTAGGTGTGTGGTTTTTTGCGCCAACAGTCACGCATCGTGCGCCTATGCACGCATGGTACGTTCCTGTTTCACCCATGTGCGCACACACCCAACTTCTATAAAGCGCTCTTCAATTTTTGGTTACTTTGTATAGTTTTTTACCTTTTTGGAATGTTGTGAAATTAATTCAGTGCCATGAATGACTTCATTACAGTTTGACGATGCTGAGTTATTGTTGCCATGTGTGGATGAAATTTCAGTGATAACACCAATCATGCAAAGTCACTGTGTGTTTCTTTTATCCACTCCAACCACTTCAGTTATCCCTCAAATCTCCAAGAAAATGCATCATCAACTGAATCACCAATCATCCAATAATCATGATTCATTTCTACTAAATGAATCGTAACTGATCGATTACCTGAGAGGTAAAACAATAACCCTTCGATCAACTTTCCAATTAACCATCACCATTGGATTAAATGCACAGGATTTTTAGTTTATATCATATGCCCACTAGCTGTGACTGAGTGCTAAACAGAATTTTAATTTTGTGATCTCGCATCTTAGCATTCCTGTGATGAAGGGTCTCGAAACTCCAAGTTGCGATTGTTGAAACTCTAAGATGGAGCTTAGCACCGCTAGCTTCTTCCCTTCACATGACCACCAATGGTGACCACAGGCTATGCCAAAAGGCACTTCATGTTTCGTGAACTTATGATGATCTGTGACCACATGTCCTGCCCGAATATGGACGATCCTCCTTCTTTTGGGATTTTGCAAGCCCGCTTCACCTTGCACTTTAAGGAATGTATAGGTTCTCCTAGATCCAACGATGGTCAGACTCCATGATCATATCTAATGTTCATGATCTATCCTCCATCTGCACACTCGACCTATCTAAATTTAGATCTGATAGTCATCAGGAATTCTCAATGGGTTTGAATGATCACTGTCACTTCTCCTCCCAAGCTTACACATCCTCTGAACTTGGAATAATTTCTAAGTGTCAAAGGCCTCAACCTTTGATCTGTCTAAGAACCTGAGTACGCTATCTCTCTTGAGATTTGGCAATGAGTTAACCTCATCCCTGGTGCGCACCTACACACTGCGTGTGACTCTGTGCTAATCCTCTTGATCTTACGATGTTCCTTTTTTACCATCGTTGCACACTCTGATCTTTCCATCAATGACAAGCACACTCTGCCTATAAACATGCCAACACAAATGTGACGATTTACGTATCAGCAGGTTTGACTTCCCCCAGGGTGGAAAGTAATGACTTTCATTGAGTAGGAAAGGTTTGAAGGACTTCTAAAATTGACATGGCCATAGGGGATTGTGCCAAGTCATCGACCAGACTATAATTGTGTTCCACCCTAACCTGAGGGTTGTTGACATTTTGTCATAATGGGATGCAAGGAATATGAAGGGGTGGGTCATTATTAGGGAGAGAAATCACCAAAGTTGGTCCAGTTGTGACTGGGGATACTTCTGCGGTAGTGGGAGTTGAGTCAGGGGATGCATTGTATTGACGAATGCACGTTTGTAGAATAACTTCTTCCTCACTAGTGAGGAGGATGGTGTGATTTGTAGGAGTGTCGGGGTTTGGATACTGTCCCATCTGTGGTGGGGCTGAATGCATATCCTGTTGGGTGTTCATCACCCCTTGGTGTGGAATGGGTTTTTCTAGTACGACAAGGGGTTCTTTCTATACATATTTTTGTGGGGCTTGTTGGGGGGCAGGCGGTGCTTGGGGACGTGGTCCATTTCCGAATTCTTTCATCCATTTAAAGTCAACAATTTGAGGGAAATGGTGAGTATAATGACCATAATCACCACAGAGGGCACAAGGGAAGTTTGTATGAAGATTATTGTTATTATTTCCTTGGAGTTTGTGATTATTTACCCCTTGGGGGTTCTGGTTCCCCTAATTTTGGTTTTCCTGAGTAGGTTGGTTCTGTTGGGGCTGATTGTTCCTGGTCCTGAATTATTGTTGTTTCAGTTTTTTCCTTTATTTTTGGCATTATTCGACTAATGGGTTTCATTTGTCATATTAATTTGTTTGAAATTGTGGACTTGTTGAACGAAAGAGGGATGAACAAAGTTAATCCCATCATGTGCTTTCCCTTGTGGAGAAGAAATTGGCTGGGAAGGACCAGGAAATGGGAAGTATGGATTATGTTGTGGCAACGATCCATAAGATACATAGGGAGGCATGGCGCTTTCACTAGTGCTTAGGGTGTAGGCAGAGGTAGAGGTTTTTCCAGAACTTAGTTGAACAACGGGGCATGTCATGGATGCTGGTGGGGGTCCACTTATGGGTGGAGAGAGGGTAATAGGGTATGGTTGTTGATAAGGAGGAGGAGGATAATAAGTTGGTCCTCCATATACTGGTGGATATTAAGGTGTTCCATACATAGGTGGTTGTTGGAGGTGTGGATTGTGGTGTGTAGTGGTACCAATCAATCCATCTGCAGAGTGAGACATCCTAGGATTGTCCTGGCCAAATGGCACGGGTCTTGAGGCATCAGGTAGTACCGTATATAAGTATCATGACTATGAATAAATGAGTTTGAACTATTGAGCCTTGCTAATGGATTCTTCTTCAGAATGGGGGCAGGTGGCGGCCACATCCTTGGCAAGGAGGGAAACAAGTGATTTGAGAAACCAATTGAGGCATTCTTGCTTGGTGGCTTCATCTTTGCATAGACTACATCCCCAATGCCATTCATGAATGTGGTCAGCGATATGTGTGGAGGAGGTTTTTTTAAACTCTGAGAGCAGTTCAAGACCATTGTCATGATGGATTGGTAGTTGAAAGAAGGTCAAAAATGATTTGGCCAAAGATTCAAAGGTCACATGGGACCCGAATTTTTCTTCTACATACCACTTGGTTGGTGGGCCAGTGAGTGTGCATTGAAATAATATCAAGTAGACATAGTCATCCATGATGTTGTTTGAAGAGAACCATAAGTGGAAGGTCATGATATGGTTGGTTGGGTCATCTCCTGCTTTTCCTTCAAACTTGGGGATGTCTGAAGGGAGTTTGGTAGGCATTGTAGGACATGTGGGGCCATGTAATATAGGGTCATTGAATAGTTTAGTCAGATCCAGTATGTTGAGGGAAGCCAAGTATGGCATCTGGGGTGGTGGGGGAGGATTAATTCCCGTCATGGTAGGAATTTTTTATGTACCTGAACCCTGAGGAGGGTTAGTTCCAGCCATGGTGTGAGTGATTTATGTACCTGACCCGTGAGGGGGGTTAGGTGGGGTTGTAATTCCCCCTTGGGAAGAAGTTTCCCTCCCACTTCCATGTAAAGGAGAGCGATTGGATGGTTTAACCAAGAAAAGAGGATCCCAAGATGGTAGCACTCACAGGAGTGTGAGAAGGTGGAGCCGATGAGTTGGCAAGACTAGGAACTCCCCTTAGAATGGGAGGGAGATTTAGAAAGCATATGGAACAATGGGGATTCTCTGGGTCCCCTATGATGTCCGACTAGCAGAGTGGATGTGTGCAAATTGTGATGAGAGCAATAAATGAACAAGAGTCTTTGTTATGATTTTTGGACCTTCACAATATATCTCACAATCGCATGTAATCACAAGAGCATCATATATAAATTAATTGATAAAGAAGAATACATGTGGGTAGGTAGATCTTGTCTGCATGGGAGAACAAAGAAAAAAAATGATCCTGTCCTAAAAGACGTAATGTCCTTCCTCTCAAATAGCACTAGACCTTCCAATAGCACTCGACAGTGGGGTCTGAAGCCATCAGAAGAGGAACTAGTGAATGATGAAGTAATCAGTTATAATGAGGGGTAGAGGGTGCATATCTCGAATGATATGGGGATATTTCCCAATAGCCACACAAAATTCGATCAAGGTGCAATTGCAGCCCACAATTTCCACATGGGTAGATGTCCTAAAATTTGGTCACTAGGTACCTCGGTCAAAGTGAGGCATTTAGATTTTCAGCCTAAGAAATGGGTCACGGGATGGATCCCGTCCAAGAGGTGGGTGCCTCAAGGGGGGACACACAGAACAACCAGACCTTGGCCTTCAACCCTTCATAGGTATCTCTCTACCTTATGGTGTAGGAAAACTTGCCCTAGAGGCGTTTAAAGCTCCCTATTTGAAAAATTCTATTGTTTGAAGATGTGAGAACTAGATAATGGGGAATTATCTAGATGCCTATCCCCGAGATCCTACCTAGACTAAAAAAATTATTTTGGCACCTCCTCTGGAGGAAAACTTAGTGAGTTTTTAGAAAAAAATTAGATGTGGTGGTTTGAGAGGTGTGAACCAATCTCGTTGAAATTAAGTGGGAGTGGATAGTCTCGTCAAGAAAAAGGGGTGGGGCATTTCGGAATCCCTTTGAAGGAAACTTACTTCAACCTCCACGATTTTTTAGATGAAGCTATGTGAGTGAGTAGTGACTTTTTGTGTGAACAAGTGGAAGTGTGCCAAATTTTTAATAAGTTAGGTGTCACCTTGCTACATGTGGACTTCATGTGGTCCTTACAAGTCTTGATTACCGAATTTACTAAATACCATTGGTACAACCTTGTGAAATTTTAAAGTCCCTAGAGAACTAACATCTGGACATGTGGGTCCTTACCAATCCTTTAACTCCCTAGTGTGATTTAATCTAAGAAAGATTCAACAACTATACTAGATTGTGGACATGTGGGCATGTGTGGGGCCATTACAAAACCTTTAAACTTCCGTAGTGATTTAATCTAAGAAAGTAAATTCAAAACTATCCTATCTTTGTAGCATGTGGGCATAAAAAACTATCCTATCCTATCTTAGTTTTAAAAAAAGAAACTAAGAGGAGTCCTGAGGGGACTGTTGTCCTCTCTTAAAGATTTTGTCTTTTAAGGGAGATAGAATTTTCCCTCAATCATTTTTCTGATTCTCAAGATCGATCTATGGCGTGAGAGAAGAGCATACTCAAATATTGACGTTAAATTTCTGGTCCCATTGCAGGTAGTTATATTTGCGATATAGAATGATTCCAACTTATCTTTAATCAAAGAAATCCATCCATGTGGAAAAATGAAAGAAAAAAGAGGACAAATATGGATTTTAACCTCCCTAAGTGCCTATGTTTTGACTAACCCTTCATGTCGAGAGGGAATCTAAGTGTGGTGCATATTACAATTTGCATAGAATCAAACTTAAGAAGGATATGGGCCTTCAACAGATCACAAAAACCCTTACAATGTATGATTTTCTGGATAGATGCACGGGTCCCAGAGCAGATAGAGACATATTGGGTGCCAATGTGCAAATCAAAAATGAATTTTTGAAGCAAGTGCATAGAATGCGCTGAGCAGCACAGTGATTTTGGCGCACATTCTTGGAATATGTGCCTGTGGGTTAAAAATTCCACGCACTTCCTATTACATGGCCAGGAAAAAAATTTCAGACAAAATTCTCTCAGCTCAGCTCTAAATTTAGCTTTATGCAGGAAATCATGGTCTGGTTATGGTTCCTGCAAGTTAAATAAACCAAAAATAAGTGCTCAAACAACCCAAATGGGGAGGAAATTGATACCTATCCCCAACAGAGTCACCAATCTGTTGCATCCCTTTCGTCACCTAAATGAGAAAAATAAGGACACTTACAAGTCCAGTTGGGTTAGCTTAATAAGACAACAATGAATTCAAGAGTTAGAAACATCAAGCATAATAAATAAACAAAGAACTAAAATAATAACAATAAAAGAAACTAAACTAGAGTGCATAAGGGAAATAGAACAAAAATAGACAACATTCATGCCAACAATGGATAAGTTGTATTAGTGGGAAAACACCAAAGAGAAAGGGAAACTTATGGGTCCCCTCTTCCTCCAAGGGAGGGATCTTGAACCCCCAATGATTGAGCTCTTATTACAAGTAACAAACTAGAAGGAAATGGTGAAGAAGTCCAAAGCTCATTCACTCAAGAGGTGATGTGAATGGCCAAATGAAATGGTGCTTGTATGCTCTAGTGAGAAAAGAGGTTCCTCTAAGAGAATATAGGCAGCATAACAAAAAAAATGAATTCCTTGAAAATATAGTGCACCCATGGCATCTTTTTATAGCAAAGCTTTGAGACATTATTCAACCAGTCTTTAGTGTGAACAAGGGGCTCTTTAGGGCACCCTTATGTCTTTGACCATCCCCCCACTCAGATTCATCTCGGATTTGGGTGTCAAATCAACTTGGGAGATGAACCAAAAGTGGTTAGAAGGCCGACCAAAATCATAAATGTGTTGTTCTGAGGTGTGCGCAAATTTTTGCATTCACAGTCGCGCATCGGGCGCATATGCGCTTTTCCAGAGTTTTTCAACTATCACACATGCACACGCTTCCTTTGTATCCTTAGCACATGCTGATTTTATAATCAATTGTATAGTTTTATGACCTTTGGAAATGCTTTTTTGGGGCCATGGATGAACTAGTGGGTGTTTGGGTATGCTGGATTCTGGTAACCATTTGCAGATAAAATTTTAGTGATAACAAATGGTATGGCATAGGTGGAAGGGTTAGGATCCCTATGCCAAAAATGGTGTGAAAAATGGAGGTCCTGAGCTTGGGAACAGGGTTGTTGAATATTGGGAAAGGGGTGTATATATGGGTGTGGGGCCCATAATACCACCTCATTTGTACTTGCGTAAGTTTAGTTCGGATAGATTATTTTTGTGTGTTCAGATTGGTATGAGAGTATGCTGATTTAGATTCATCTTGCGGGATAGCTAGGTAAGCTGTCAGGACATCCTACATATTTGGGGTTATTTTTGATGGGGTTGAGGGCCCTAGGGATGGTCGCAGGGTCATTTTTATGAGGGGATAAGAGTGTCTACATGGGAGAAGGGTTGGCTTCCACACATATGTGCATGGGGATAATTATGACAATCATGCAAATATGATGGATTTTTCTACGTGGATGGGTGTGAAGGGCACGAAGACAATCGTGCCAAGTGTGCATGGGTTTTTAGGGGAAAAATGCACCAATTATACACATATTTCTGGGGGAAATCTGCACCAAATGCATATGAATGTTAGGGAGACAACTATGCAAGATGTATGTGACTGTTTGGGGGACAACCATGAAGGTTATGTGTGGCTATATGGTAGATATTTCTGTGGTAGTTGCATATTTGTTGGGATGACAATCACAAGGATGTGTTTGATTGTGGAGTAGGTAGCCACGTAGAGGGGAAATTTTGATATTTTTTTCATGTTTTGAGTTTTTTGGATGATGAAAACTCACTCAACTATTGTTGGATTGGATGCAGGTAAAAGATGTCGATCTAGTGGAGAGAGAGATACTGGGATTCCTTGCGGAGAGCAGTGGGAGAGGACCAGGATATCCATCGGTGATTGGGTTGTCCAGGTATTTTAAGATTCTTTAAATTCTCATTGATATGGTCCTGGAAGGTGCTCCTATAGTTCATTATTAGGATGTGGAGGCTGGAGTGACAATTTTTTGAGGTGCAAGGATATGATATCTAGATCACAGTTGATGTGGATATTTATTTCTTGACTGGGCTCCCATTCTAGGGAATGAAGTTGGATCCCCAGCCATGGATTCTTATCGGGGTTATGGTGGTAGAAATGGTTGCGCTACATTGTCAGAGGAATGCAGTGATGAGTGGAGGAGTGATCAATATAGTTTTGATCAACTCTCTCGAAACATAGGTATTTTTATCTATGGTTTTGAGAATATTTTGGTTGATGGGGACCCAACATATCTTTGGGGAACATCTGAAAATTGTGGATAGGGTGATGGAGGGGAAAATTTATTCGTGGGATCACTTGATGCATGCCTGAATGGTGGTGCAATTGGATAGATGTGTTTCTTCCATGAGAAAGGACTTTGCTTTTGGGTTGGTGTTGAGTGCCTTTTTCTTGGAGAGGGTGATTCTATTGTGCCCAAAGGTGATATTATATCCACCTCTGATGCATGACACTCGATTGATAAGGTGGGTGAATTTGTTAGCCTACCATGGTGGTGGCAACAGAGGGAATTATTTCACACCCTTGTTTGAGGGATTTGGAGGCAAACCCCACAATTTAAATACGAGTTCTTGTATTCTAGTATTGAATTTCTTGATCACCCTGACATGCACCTACCTCCAAGTGAGAATTTTTATCACTGAGGTATGCTTGTTTTGTTTTTCATGTTTGATACTCATGGATGTATATATTTTTATTCTACATAAACTCATGAAACCTATTGTGTGACTTTGCAGATATAGGACCCAACAGTTGGGAGGTTGTGTCTGTGTGTACTATGGATGAGGAGAAGTTGGATGTGGAGGGTAGGTTGAGACTACATCGCTGCTGAAATGATGAACCTAGGGCAGGTATGTTGGAGGATATTACTAGGGATGACACCACTGTGCTGGTTTGGGAGATTGAGGACCTAAGACGACAGTTGGATGAAACCTTGGATGGAGTACCTAAGGAGAGATGGCCTCATATCCATGATGAGAAGATACTAGAGCATTGTATAGGTGTGGATGATGTCTAGAGGTCAATTGTACAAAGACTAGAATTAGTTGGAACAACATTGACTAGATGCATCCCTGTGAGTGAGGTGTCCCCAAGTGAGGGAGGGAGAGACCACCCCAGTGACAAGGATCCACCAGTGGACCCTCTGGCTCGTGACAATTTAGAGTTAGGGGCTCCATAGGTGTCGCCTCTAGTATGGGAATGGCCCACTTTTGTATGATGTATAGGAGTTTGTGAACTCCCATGTTGTATATGTTGATGGAATAGTTTTTTAGATTTGGGCCTAGCCATGGGGCTAAGGAAATTGTATATTTTTTGGATGAAACACTTATGGCACCATATATATATACATATATATGGATATAAAGTTTGATGATTATGTTTCTTATGGTTTTGAATATATGTTTGATGTGATGGGTGGATCTTTATTTTATTTGATGCATTAATATTAATGTTGTATGCTAATGGGATAAATGACAATCTAGGACTTGATTAACCATATGATCTCCAAATTGGTTGATGTTTTTGGGAATATGATTAAATGTGATTGACTCAAAATTTCATTATAGAAGTTTAACTTGCAGGTACTTGTGATAGAGGAGTCCTTATGTGTAATGATACAGTTAGTTTAACAAACAAATCTAAGACTTATGACAATGCTTCATATAATCATGCCAATGGAGGTTCTATTGATAATCCATCCACTTCCACTCCTCCATCTTACTCCCCTCTTCATATCGAGAGGCATATTGTTGATTCAGTGTTGTAACCACCGAAAAGAACAATTGGAAAGTTTATTTTCAATCCAAGTTCCCATGCTACTTAAAACTACAACATTGTTGAATATCTGGCACAATCACCTTGTGCTATGTCGACCCTAGAATTTCTACAAAACTATCCAAGTCAACATAGAAACCTATTATCAACCATTGGAGTTGTGGATATAGAGACGTCAAATATGATTATGTTTAATATAGACTATTTTAAACTGAACCTCTCCCATCACCTGGCCATCCAAATTCAGGCTATGGTTGGTGGGAATAACATCCATCACACAATTTTGGATGAAAGAGTTTTTATAGCAAGATTTGCCTCACCCAATGCAATATCGCATAGAGGGCCTTTTTCCATTTCCCAATGCATAATTTTCATCCCTTTTTTGCAAATCCTAGAGCTAAAAATACATTTTTTCCACATATACGCATCTTTCCTACTATACAACATGTGTATATACAGGTTGCACCCCTACAACCCACGTACATCTGGAAATGTGCCTAGAAATGAAAAATGGTGTCGATTTTCCATGTCATGACATGAGATCAACGATCCTTGGCCTTCCATATACTGGAAATGTTTTGAATCATCCCTTTAGTTTCACTTTAAGGCTATAGATGGGCCAATTCTGAGCTATGGAAAAGAAGAGAAAGAATTCAACTTTAAGAGAAAAGTTACTCTAGAGAAATTATTCACTTCACATTGAGTCTGGATCCCTTTGTCTTTTAAGTCTGAACACAGTGTTCATCCCCCAAGCTCTTCTCTTATTGATTGGTAACTTCATTGTCTCTCTTATATGAGCTTTCCTTTGGTGGAGGATTGAAGCGGTGGAGGCCCAACTAGAAGGAACTTATTTTCTCGGTTCTGAACCGTGTCGACATGGAAGTCTGTAACATTTTCACTTCTAATGATCATATATTAATAGAAATACTCTTTTCTCATCCAATTTATATCTTGCAAATATTTGAATTATTATTCCATGGGCGTATTTGTTATGAATATTATGAATGTGATAACATCATATATTATCACCATATGCTTGCTTTGCTTGGTTGTTGAGGACTATTTGTAGGTATATTGGTTTGGGTCAAGTGCTCAACAATGGACTTCATCGAATGTCTAGACAAGGTAGGCCTTTTATATTGTCTTGCTAGTATATTTTTTTATATAGAATACTTGATAATAGAGATGATTTCTGCAGTCATTTCTATCTATTGTGGTTTTCCCCTAGCCATAGAGGGATTTTCCTCATAACAGAATTGGAAACCATACTAGGGATTGAATCTTCTTTATTGGAGTTGGGAGTGTTTTTATCCTTATATTTCTTTCGTTCATATTACGTTTCTAGTTGCATCATTGCTTGACAACCTCTGTTCAGTCTGGGTCTAAGTATTTCAACCTTCTCCTTTGCCTAGCTGTGTTTTTGACAAAAATATGCAGGTTTTTTCTTGACAGTGGCATATATATGTGTACTATCCTTATGCAAGCTATGTACATACGCGCTATTCTCTTAAATAGTCACGTACATCAACCTCTTTTTCTTGTTTGCTGGGTTTGGTGGTTGTTGGGTAGGTTTTGATGATTTTTGAGTCTTCTTAGGTCTCTGTAGTGATTGTTAAGTGTCTGTGGGATGACAGAAAATCTGTCTTTGGTTGAATTTTTGGGCGGAGCCTTTCTCATCATCTTTTCATTTTAATTGTCCTTGTACATTGGGATGGGTGTTTTGCTCCTTGGTATCCTACTTGAGTTGTCTCTTTATATACACAATAGAGTCTTTGTGTATCAAGATGTTGTTCAGTTGATGCACTTTCATTTTTCTTATATTGAAAATACAAAAATATTAAGCATTTTGCATTGGTTGGAATTTTGATCTTTTGAGTCTTTTTCATTTAGCTTAGTGCATGTAAAGAAAGATTGCATTTGTATTCATAATTGCAGAGTTGAAATTGAAATTTTATTTTTGTAAGAAGCATATCATGAATTTGAAAATTAAAGTTAGGACTTTGCATTGTATTCATATTTACTTTACTTGCTGGGTCATAACATCACTAGTTTCATGACCGCACATTTTTTAGTAAGAAAGGCCATTAAAATTAATGCTATAATTTAAAATTGATTAGTAACGATTTTATTTTTCATAAAGGTATGCAGAATTATGACACTCAGTCCATGCCTTGGGTCTCTAATCATTTTTTTGTTGGTGTGATGAATGTGCCTTCACCCTTGCCATCCTCTCCCTGTCCCACATATATGAATCCTAGTATTGTATCTAGGGGCACCATGGCCCCGCCGTATACATCTTCATTTGATGGGAGTCATGTTCCTCAGCCAAATCTCAGTATGGCAGGTTGGAACCTCCCCTCTTACAGATCTAATCCTAGCTATGTTTTTTCAGGAGAGAGTACTCAAATGGGTGGTTATTATACTTATTAAACCCCATATTTGTATTCTTTATCTACCTTTCTAGTTCCTACGAACACTTTTCCCATGGCGGGTCCCTATATATCCCCGGGTCTTTCATATGGGAAGAATACATTTTATGGTTCGGGTACCCTATTCATAGAATCCCTTCACATGTGGGTAACATTTATCCTCACTCGAATAACCCTTATCAAACTTTTATCTCTTCCTAGACATCTTCTTCAGTGATGATGCCCTTTCAAACCTATTTGGATTAGTTAGGTGGAGGATACTACCTTTCTGGATAGGGACGAGGGGTAAACCAGGACCCTTCCTGGCCTGCAATGTTTCAAAGACAATCTTTCCCTAGACCTTGGTATCAAATGCCACAACCCACCACCACTAGTCGAGCCACTGGTATTCATACTGGAGCTCCAACACCAACCTATGCCAATCATATTGGAGATTGGTCAACGACCTATGAAAGTCATGTTGAAGACCCGCAACCAGACGCTGCTACTCATGTTGGGGGAATCACTCTAGTCGCCACGAGTCATATCGATGTCACATATCCAACCTATGTACATCATGTGGGAGATGACTCTCTAGCCTCTTCTAGTCATGCTGAGAGCATGTCGCCAATCATTGTAAATGACGTTGGGGGCATTCATATGATCAATAAGCCTATATGTCTCAGACGTAAGCCTAATTTCCTTTGCAGGACTTGCGAAGGAAATCACCTTACTTGTTTGTGTCCTTCTACTACTGGGATACTAGAAGCATGGTTCTTATTAGAAAAGCAGGACTGCAGAGCAATAAAATAAAACAAATGCAGAAACAAAAAACATAGAAGACACACAATACAAGAGAGACACAGATTTACGTGGTTCACCCAGTGTGGGCTACGTCCACCAGAGAAATT
>JZKD02S0074534.1:744966-775952 GCA_000966675.3 Picea glauca | reverse complement strand
ATAACATTACTAATCTAAATTACAACTAATGGCCTAGAGCCGACATAAATAAAATAGCATTATTAATCTAATATGCCCCAATTAAGGGGTAATGAGCCAATATTAGGGCTTAACAATCCTTCCTGTGCTTTATAACTTGAACCTCTAAGGGATTCAACCCTTGCCTTCTCCTTCAAATGGAGATTGGTGCCCTCTAGCAACTTATTTCTCAAGCAAACTTTGTTGAGCCTACAGGGTGCTCAGTAACCCTGTGAGTGTCTTCCTGTGACACTTCTCCTATCTCAGAACTCGAAAGAGTTCCTTCTGTGCACACTTGCACCAACTCGATGCCCTTCCTGGAAAAGTTATCTAGAATCCTCGGTGACTCTGTCTTCTCACTAAACTCAAAATAGAGTTCTCCTCAATGCATCCTGTGCATTTTCTCAATGCCCTCTTGGCAGAGTCTCACAAAATTCTCAGAAATTTTGTCTTCCTTCTCGGCACTTCTCCTTCCTATGATCTCAGAATAGAGTTCTTTTGTGCACTCTATGCACTTTCTCAATGCCCTCCTATCAGAGCTTCCATAGAACCCTCAGTGATTTTGTTTTCTCAGTGCTTTCCTCTACACAGTATTACCTCCAAGGATTCCTACCATCCGTTCAGGTTCTCAATGACTTATTTCCAAATATCTTGGCGTCAATTCTTCTGGACTTGACTACCTCCCTAACTTGAAGGATTTCAAATATTTCAAAGGCTTCGATGATGTTTTCCAAAATACTTTCTGGTGCCCTCCTGGCACCCTCTACGCTCGTCTCCTGGAGTCTTTCAAATTGAAAACAAGTTCCCTTTATAAGCACTCCTTGCGCTCGATATGCACACTCTACATACCAAAGTTCTATGCTATCTCTTCTGAGATTCATTTTTTGAACTAGAAGCATTATGTGTCTCTTCCATTTCTTTGCACTTTGTGGAAATTCAAATCCGTTCTGGCACTCGTCAACCTTCTGCAATACAAATGTGTAGACGACTAGAATTTGTCAGGCCTTCATTTCTTGACAATTCGTTCATCATTCATAAACAATCCAATTTAAGAAAATGTTTCAATTTCATGAATTTTATAAGCTCTACTCGGCTTTGTACTTTTGGGTGATAGCTCCCTCTTTCTTAGTCCCTACCCACGTGACCAAAGGTCATGACCAAGTGATAGACTACTAGGTGCTACTCGAGTCTTCAGCCTTCGAAGAATTTAAGGCACACACAACTATCTCCCAGAGTTCCAACTTACCGAATTCACGTAAATTGGGTGGATTGATGGTCTATGTTTACCCAACATCCAATGGTTAAAATCTGTTGCAGTTCTTCCATCTTCGAAGATTTTGGGACTTTGGGACTTTGGGTTTCAGGGTTTTGGTCCTCGAAGCTCTCATGCTCGCTTCCCTCTCCAAGCCCTGAAATCTGAAATTCTATTTCCCTTTCCCTTCGGGTCCATAGAGCACAACTATCTCCCACATCCACCGTGGCAAGTGGCACACTCAATAGGGTCCACGTCACCTTCGGTGACATCATCGGGTACCACCACTCGCTTTTCTTCTCGACCCACTGGCACATGGTACACACCCATGTGTCCATGTCCATTCCAAGTGAAATCCAATGGTTATACCTCTCTCAGATCCATGGCATAGATGCTTTCGATGTTTCGAGCATTGATTTTCATGCATCCACACAAAGTCACCCATTCCATTTGCAAAATTCCTGAAATTACTGTCTACTCTTCCACTTGCTCCAATGGTCAAGTTCCTCCCTTACGATCTATGGTGTAGATCATTTCATAATTTCAAGTTTCGCTATTTCGTGACTTGCGAAAACAATGTTCTTCCCCTTTGGTTTCCCGGGTGCCAAAACGTCGTCTGACAGCCATGTGTCCCCCCTGATAGATGGTCCTCATGATTTCAGGATTTCACGTACCGTGATTTCCACACTCCTGTGCAACTCCAAAGGTTTTTAAACCTTGCGCACATTCTCCAGATCTAACGGTCGTGAGGGTTCTCCTTTCCTCCCGAATAGATACTAAGGCTCCGACACTTCTGATATGGATTTTTCTCTCTCCCTATGGCCATATACCACACCAAATGTGGTTCTAAAATTCCACTAAACCTCCTGAGCTTTGTAACATGGTCAAGTAACTCCTTGACATTCAGGAGCATTCCGAGGTCTGAAATTGGTCTTCCAGACACAATTTCTCCTCAAACCCTCGGTCCAATGACCACTCAACTGGCCCATCTAGGCTCAAGATTGAAACCTTGGCTCTGATACCATTCTATAACACTCTTTCATACTGTACCACTCTGATACCAAACTGTAACACCCCCATTCCGGGCCAGGAAGACACTACTTTGCAGAACAACATCATTTTATGCTTAATTAATAACATGCATTTAAAACAAGTTAAACACATTTAAACTCAGATTCAGTACAAAATTATTGTTGACATAAATAATCCATGGAATTAACATTACTTCATATGCAAAACAGAATACATGATAAATATAAATACACAGACATGCAAAACATAATTAAAACATCGTCTGGTACTTATCTTTGAAACAACAGTAATTCCACCAACCACGTGCAGGCCTTCCATGAATCTCCCAGCCTTAGACTACACTGTTGATCAAGCTTAGTAGTGGGTCACCCCTGAGATGGGACTAAGCTCCACCCGAAGGTAAGGAATCCTACGCTACACTGAGGTTACAGGGAAAACAACATAGAATGACTAGAAGGATTCTTCCGAGGATGTCATCTTATGCCTACTACTCTCGGACTCTCATTCCCCACATTCCTAATCCACCTCACGAGTATACACCTTCTTTGTCACCTAGACAATCCTTCGGCTGCTAACCTCCCTTTCCTTGGGTTTCAACAATAGGTCGGATCAAGAAGTCTCAGAGCCCGAAGCTGGTGTTGGACACTCTCTAGAAGAAACCACTTCCCAACAAACTCTTTCACCTGGAAAGAGTTGCTCACAGGCCTGACAACCTACCTCTTCCAAAAACAATCACCTCCCTCACCTGGAGAGAGGTTACACACAGGCTCAGCACAGACTTACACTGGCCAGTAAGCCACGCGCAGTCCAACACTACGTGGCCACAACAACCAACTGGGAAAACATACATGGGCTTCCCAAACAGGCTTAACAATCATGAAATAGACTCATGGTTTTGGTTTCGGGATTGCATAAGGTGTACATAGATCCCATGCACAGGCTCAAACTATTCAGGCAAGGAATGTACCAACTTCCTTAGGAATCAACACAGGCTTTTTCCTCAGTTTCAGAATTGCATGAAGGTATCTTGCAGAGGTCAGATGGGACTCATGTTTAGACGGTTGAGGGTGGAATGGAGGAGGAACCCCCAACACGACTCATCTCAGCCATTTTATTTACATGCGCCTGGGTTGACACTTGTCACCCATGCAACTGCATGCGTTCCTTCCATTTGGAAGTTGTTTGTCCTTCCAAAATAACTTAGGATAAAACATATATTTCACATGGTATTTTTGGAATAATATTAAAATATTATTCGGAAGGACTTAACCCCCTAGGCTCAACACTTAGCCCCTCCTCCCACCTTCCAACCCCTAATCCCTTGCCCACTCTGTGGAATCTTAGTCCCCCATCATTCATTCATCATGGTCCATCTGCACGTGGTGGTGTTTATATTTTTATTAATAATGTGCATAGATACATGTACAAAATCAAGCTCTTGGCCTTCAACACTTAAGCTCTCTATCCTAACAATCACATAATCCCACCATCTTATATTAACTTGGCTCACCATACTATAAAACATAATTACAATTCATTTCATAAACATGATTTACAACAGGGCTCGGCCTTGGGGACATTACACCTAATCTCTTCCCTTATTGATTTAGAACTTCATTGTTTCTCTCCTATGAGATTGCCTTTGGTGGAGGCCCAACTGTAAGTAACTTAGTTTCTCAGTTCTGAATCATGCTGACATGAAAGTCTTTAACTTTTTCACTTCTACTGATCATATATTAATAGAAATACTCTTTTGTCGTCCAATTGATATCTTTCAAATATTTTAATTATTATTCCATGGGATTATTTGTTATGAATATTAATGCATTATCATATTGAATGTGCTAACATCATATATTATCACCATATGCTTTCTTTTCTTTGTTGTTGAGGACTAGTTGTAGGTATATTTCTTTGGGTCAAGTGCTCAATTGTGGACTTCATCGAACATCTGGATGAGGTAGGCATTTTATCTTGTCTTGCTAGCATATTTGTTTATATAGCATACTTGATAATAGAGTTGATTTCTATAGTCATTTCCATCTGTTGTGGTTTTCCCCTAGCCATAGAGAGATTTTCCTCGTAACAGGAGCTTCCACATGTTCCATGTCTTTGTCCTATTGGAGAGCCATTGATTCACCTAAACTTAACCAATATCCTACCACCCTTAAGGAATTTGATGAATGTGGTTTCCAACCTTACGGATTCTTAAAATATTTTGTTGTAGAATTAAAGGGAAAAGTGGTTTCTATTGACATTGAAATGGTTGAAATTCCCCTAGATTACAATTTATTACTTGGTTGTCATTGGTTATATGCAATGATTGTTGTCTCTTCTTTAGTTTTTCACATTTTACAATTTCCTCATCAAGGGAAAATTGTGACTATTGACCAACTTGATTATTGCACTCTAGATCTCCATAGCTCCCCAGTGAATAACAACCCTTTCCTAGGATAGTCTGATATTCAGTAAAAATGTGTGGGGGTAGGTATCCTAAAAGATTCCTCACTCATGGGATTTTTTCCCTTACCTCTGTTAAGTACCTGAACAGATCTCTAAATATACTTTAGAAATAACTATTAATCTCAATAAGAATACACCAAACCATTCATCAATAATGAACAAAATAAATAGAGAAAACCCTTAAGGTAGGATAACACCGTATATTATTCATTATGCTTCAATACATTTCTTACACTTATTTATATATCTCTCTTCATCTCCTAGGAACCTTGTAGAGAACATTCTCACAATTATTATATCTAACTACCATAATGGATCTTATTTAATAATACAGTGTACCTAGTCCACATTACATTGAATATACATAACCCCATTCCCATTTGGTACCTTCCTAGGTACCCCATATTACCTCCCTAGGTATACTACATTCCATCCCCCTTCACATGTTTTTTCCTTGGAACAAAAGAAGAAACCCTACAATATGACAATATAAGCAATGTAGCCAAATGGTACCAAGTACAACCATCCATCCATCCTAATAGAAGATGGACATTATGTCCAATTGTTGCCTTGCCACCCTGATCTTAATCTGCATTGTGTCTATGTTTCCATGGGATTGTTTCGCTAGCTGGATGTCTTTCTGTAATGTCGGTAGTCCTCGATGCACCTCTTGATCGGTTTCCTATCTGGTGCCCTACTTGTACATAAATGTGTTCAAGCTCACACCCTTTCCTTGATGATTGTTGTTTCTCTATATGATGTGGATGACGATATACAACTGTAGGAATCTATTTTTTTTTTCAAATATGTAACACATTGTGCCTTTGAGTCAATGAACTCCTTGGCTTCATTATTGTGTCCTTTTTGTGGCTTTTCTTCATCTCCTTCAGTAGATTCTTCCTCTAATTCAACTCCAGACTCTCCCACCATGGGCCCTTCTGTCTTACTAAGAGACACATCCTGCAATGTGATTTTCTTTTTCTTGTACCATAACTTCAAAAACTTCTTTTTCACATTAAGATTAACTGTAGAAACTAATTTCATCCAAGGATATCCAAAAACAATATCCACAACAACCATATCTATAACATAAAAATTTGAATGCAACACATATTTATCCATACTGAGTTTCAATTCTTTAAAAATTTGAACATTTTCACCTGCACCATGTGTGCCTTGAATATAATTTGCAGGAAGTTGTAGTCTATTAACCAACTGAATATTGATAAAATGAATACAATAACCTTCTCCTTATGAAGACAACCATGAACCTATAATATAGAGTTTCCACATGAAACTAAACCCTTGGTGCAGTCTTTATCATTAATATCGGCATGAGACCACTTGTCTAAAAATAATTTTTCATATTCTTTATCTTAAAGTGCATGAATCTCTTCATATTTAACTCCACTCCACCATATACTAGCATCATCCCTTAAATTCATCTATACTGAAGCTTTCCAATGGTTTCCCCATAATGAATTTATTTTTTTGATATATTCTTCAATACTAGGACCACAATTTTTTCCATAAAAAACAATATGTGTGCTTTCCATAGCCAAAAAAGAAACTAGGGTTTATAAAAATAACTTATTGTGCCAATCACGTGGATTTTTCTAGAAAAACCTTGAAAAATGGTTGGATTTAAAATGATCACAACTTCATTTCCCAGACTCCGTTTCAGCTGATTTGTTTTTCAAATTGGGTATTTTTCCTAGAGGAATTAAAATATCCAATTTGTTTTTCCAAATTCATCTCATAAATATTTAGATCAGAACCTAAAGTGCACCGCACTCTTTTTTCCATAGAAAAACAATTTTCAAAAAGAGCCAAAAATTATCCCCTTCCTTGGCCAAGGAAAGTGCTATGATACCAATTGTTAACTACCTGAATAGATCTACAAATATACTTCATAAATAACTCTTAATCTCAACAAGAATACACCAAACCATTCATCAATAATGAACACAAGAAATAGAGAAAACCCTTCAGGTAGGGTAACACCATATATTATTCCTTATGGAAGGAATACACTCCTCAAGCAATACTTTCTTGTTACAATGAAAATATTCTTCACTATGATTCAGTACATTGCTTACACTTCTTTACATAACTCTCTTTATCACCTAGGAACCTTCTAGAGAGCATCCTCACATTTATTATATCTAACTACCATAACGGATCTTGTTTAATAATATAGTGGACCTAGTCCAACTTACATTGAATATACATAACCACATTCCTATTTGGTACCACCCTAGGTACCCCATATTACCTCCCTATGTATACTACAACCTCCCCCTGATCCCCCACATAAGGTTTCCACATTAAATATTATTATGGCTACGGTGCGATGATTCTCTAAATCATTTGATCCTTGGGTAGTGCCTATCCCATCTCCCACTAAAACAATCGGTGACATAAAGTCACTTAGTCTTCCATATGATATGGTACCTAAAAATTCTCTTCCTCCTTCCTCAATTAATTCTCTTTCTTCCTTCCTCTTTGGAAAAACTTGTAAATGTGTTGAACTTGCACAAAATAGATCTAGCTAGAAAATACTACACACATTTGCAGAGAGAAATTGAGAAAGAAGAAGGAGAGAAACAATAGAAGAATTCTCATTAACTATAATGAATAATGAATAATTTACACATTATATTCTCTATATAAGTAAATGAATGTGGACTGGAGTAGAACCAATTTTCCATAGTGGTGGTCTACAGTGATCTAGATAGACACCAGCAGCTATGGGAGTGAACTTCCACCTAGTCTAGTCTCTCATGTAGTTGCGGTAGTTAATTGCCACCTAGCTGAGTTAAATATTCAACCACTCTTCAGTTAACTGACTGAATAGATTGTAGTGAGGAGTATATCAAGGAATCAAGGGTAATTATCTAGTATGGTGATGATCCCAATGCAATTTCACATTAGCATGGTGATGATTCCAATGTTGCATGGTGATAAAACCAATGCACCATCTATACTCAACTCAACTAGTCAAACTGAAGTGTCAACTAAAGAGAATATTTTCTAGGTAGAATATTATCCCCTAAAATATAGGAGACTCTATAATGACTAATAATGACTAAAAAACAAGGAAACCCTTAGGAAAAAGAAATCCTAAGTGTGTGTGAAGTAACTCCAACACCCCCCCTGAACATCACTATGGTGAAAATAAAGAATGGGTACTCGAAATGAGGCCATGTTAGGTACCCAAATAAAAAAAGTACATTAAAAACAAAGTGAAAAAAGAGGGAAAAACTCATTAGAACCCCCCCCCCCCCCCCCTCAAGGTAAAATGTATGTAAAAATAAGAACTACATTTTCTAGGAAACTGTGTCCTTCACTCCAAGACAACTTCGCAGAGAATGGAACTTCTTATCAATGAAGGTCTTGGTGAAGATGTATGTCATCTGTTCTAATGAAGGAAAAAATTGTAGTTCAATGATCTCCTCATGTACTGAGTCCCAAATTTAGTGCATGTGTATCGCGATGTACTTCGTCTGATGCCTCTGAACTGGATCTCTGTATAACTTTAAAGTGCTCTAGTTATCACACCATATGAAGATCGATCGATGAAACTGAATGCCCAAATCAATGAGAAAATGTTGTAGACACATAAAATAAATGGTTATGTTAACTACCCCTCTGTACTATGCCTCGGTTGAAGATAGATAAATGGAATCTTTCTTCATGCTCAACTAACAGATTGGCCTGGAACCAAGACTGAGTGAGTAACCAGATGTGGAGTTGTGATTAGTGCTATCGCCAACCCAGTCAAAATCAGTAGGCCTGATGAGATCTAATGTGGAGTCTTCTGCATAATGAATCCCAAAGGTTATAGTGCCCTGTATGTATCGAAGGATACACTTTTCATCCTTCTATTGTAGCTCATGTATCTCTTGCATGAACCTGGAAAATGTGCTAACTGCATAGGAGAGGTCTAGTATGGAGTGTGTGAGGTACAACAAGCTCCCCAGTAGTGTTCTGTACAGTATGTTGTCAACTAGTGGAGTCTCCCTACCATCCTCAAGTTTGACTCCTGATAAGAAAGAAGTTGAAGTAGACTTGTAGTCTGTCATGTGAAATCTTTCAAGGAGATCTCGTGCATACTTGTCTTGAGACAGTTTGATGCCTGATGCATCTTGATTGATCTCGAGTCCAAGGAAGAAGTGTAGTGTACCCATGTCAATCATCAAAAGCCTGTCAAGTAGAATCCTCTTGACTACAACAATCATTGACGTCGAGCAACCAATGATCAACAAATCATCGACATATAGAACTAAGAGTAGAAGTGAATCGATCGTCCTGAGCATGTAGACATTCGAGTCTGATTTACAATGTATAAAGTTCTGTGACAACAAGTAGGAGTCCATATTGGCATACCATGCCCTCAGAGCCTGCTTGAGGCCATAAAGGGACTTCTTCAGTTGACAGAACAAAGATGAGTCTTGCATAAATCCCCGGGGTTTCTCCATATAGATCTCCTCAAAGAGATCACCTTGAAGAAATGCACTCTTCACATCCATCTGATGGAATTCCCATCCCTTGGATGACACAATGGAAAGTGCCAATCATATGGAATTCATCTTCGCTACTGGAGTGAAGGTATCATCATAGTCAATACCATGAACCTTCTGAAAGCCTTTGGAAACAAGCCTACCTTTGTATCTACTAATCTATTCATCTATTGCACTCTTGGTCCTGTAGACCCATCTGATTCTGACAAGTTTCTTCCCAGAAGGAAGGGGAGCCAAATCCCAAATCTGGTTCTCGAGGAGGGAGTTGTACTCCTCCTGCATGGAGGATTCCCAAAAGGGATTTCCAACAACCTCACCATAATAATGTGGATTTGAGGATTGAACCAAGAAAATATGCCTGGAGGTTAATGGTTTAGTGGAAGTGAGTGCAATAGGGGGCTCCTAGAATTCATATCGATTCCTTCTATTATCGATTGGATGACCAATGAAATCCCCTTCATCTTGAAGAGTATTTTGTGCCAAATTTGGGATCTTCTCTATCTCTACAAATACATCCAGATGCTTTGAATCTGCATCTAACTATACTGACTTTGTATCTGAATCATATAAGTCCTCTGAATAAGAAATTTCATATGAAGAAGAGTCGGCATGTGCATTCTCATCATCTCGGACAGGTGGAAGAATGAAGGTGTTTGCATGTGGCTATTGAGCTACATGCGAGAAATTTCCTTGAATTGGACACGTTTCTCAATGATGCAGGAGCATCACCAATGTCAAGCGAGCGTTGGGCAAGTGCCAATACATTTTAAACACATGATAAATTGTTTAAAAACTTTTGAAGATATATGCGCCAAACGTAAATGTAACAGTTAAGGAGAGGCATACTTATAGATTGTAATCAGACCTTGAGCGACTCGCTCTCATATAAAGGACTAAGGAGGCATTTATGTTAGTAGGTAGCTTTGAATTCTCTGATTAGATAGTTTTAGGAGTGGAGGGAAAATGGATATAGACACCCTCATTGTGTAATTGTAACATAGAAGGAGGATGCCAATTGAGAATATAGTAGTGAAGAGCATTACCAAGAGGGAGAAAAAAGAGCATATAGAGCTGGAACAGAGAAACTATAATTTAAAAACACCCATGTATAGAGATTAAGTTAATAGAAGAAGTCTTAATTCAGATTCATGGCATTGTAGTTGTTTCTTGTATGTGTATGTTGAACGGTATGTTCATGATTTTACTCTTTTTGTTATACATTTTCTTTCTATGTTGTGTATGGATGATTTCCTATTAAATGTTTGAAGTCTGAGAGAGAAAGAGTTAGGAAATGAGTTTCAATTGTTTCTCTATCTGAGCGAGGATTCCTGCAAGGAGTGCAGTTGAATTGTCCATAAGGAATGCATTGACAAAAGGGTTCAGAGGTCTTATATCTGAAGGCTCAGATAAGTTAAATCTTGTTCTCATTTCCTCAAAGGTGCAATCAGGCACAGAAGTCATGCAATGTGTGCACAGACCAAGATTGAATCCAGGGTTTGAAACCTGAGAAGCTATTGAAGGATTTGTCGTTGCAAGGAGTGCACAGAGTTAAAGGAGTTCAACACAGAAGTGATTGAGGGTTGTCGCAAGGGATGCGTGAAGTAGGTTATTGAAAGGGTTGAAGTCATGGAAGACCTAAAAAGGATTCAAACCTGCTAAGATGTCGAATGGAAGAGACGAATGGTCAAAATTCTTTGTAGAAAATTAGCGAAATCCTGCCAGCCGTCCAATCTGATAGAGAAGCAAGGAGGTTACGGCTACTTACAGAGTTTCAATCTCAGGAGATCATGAGCTTTTGGATCCTCATATAGTTAACCGCCAGCCATAGGATCTAACTGGAGTTTCATGAGGGTTAAAATCTTGCAGGCAGAGTGAAGGTCCCGAAAGGCGTTGGGATATTGGAACTTTAGAATTCGAGATATCGAGAGTCCTGAGGATAGGATATCGGGTCACTTCATTTTGGAAACCCCAATATTGATTTGGACCGTCCATCTATTGGGACACATGGCGAAGATCAAGCACCCATCGGTATTTTGGATACTGAGGTTTTAAGTTGACAGAGAAACTACGACATCAGGGAATTGCAAGTCGTGAAATTCCAGGACTGAATCAGGACCGTCCTTCAGTTGAGACAGGTGGTGACAATCAAGAGCCTATCAGCACTTTGTATGTCGATTTTTCTGGGTTCAGGAGGATAGGAGGACATCGACATTTGACTCGCAAAATCGCGAATGATCGAGGACCGCCCATCAGTTGGGACACGTGGTGGAGATCGGAAGCCATCAACATTTCAGGATTCGGAATTTTGTGAATCCTGAAGACAGGAAGCACACACATTTCATAACTGTGAAGTCCAAAACCCCAACAAGGTGGAAAGCTCTGGTGTGGGGTGGACCGATGTCATTTCAGCATATAGGAGGTCGGGAATTGGAAATTTGGGAGTTCCGAGGGAAAAGAACCCATAAGCATTTTAGTTCCTGAAACTGCAAAGTGACGAGGACCATCCATCTCTGGGGGATGCATGGCAACAATCTAGGTCTTCGAGGGAAAATATCGAAAGGTAGATCATTTCAGGAAATCGGGATTCGGAGGATCAAGAATCCTGAGGACAAAGGATCCATGCATTTCGACATTCGAAAGCCCGAAATCGCGAAAGACTTAGGATTGCAATCATCTGAAATTGTGGTCACATGGACCAAAGGTATAGTCCAAGGGGATAAACGAAGTTAGAGCCATTTTGGTATATCGGCATATCAGAGATTGGGAAATCGGGAAGGTTGAGGTTCTCGACAACGGGAATAGTGAAACCCCAAAACCCAAAATTTCAGTAGGGAAGAGACCAGGTATATGCAGAAGCTGTGATAGGGGAAAAAGAAGGACCTGTGAATTGGGTTTTTAACAAAGATTATAGTGAGGAATTGAAAGAGCCACTTCAGCTCGAAGGTGAAGTTAGAATGATCCGTTAATACTGGGAGGTTAGTGCAGAGGATTTTCTGAGAAAGAGGTGACGTCTGCATTAGTCAATAAGTCTATATCCCTTCATATCGTTGGGGTACCCAAGAAAAATACACTCAGTGCTCTATGGATCAAGTGCCTTCCTCTTTTTAGAGGGAATCTGGGACCATGCATGTGAACCAAAAATATGAAAGTGGGTCACTTCTAGTTTGAGGCCACTCCAAGCCTCATAGGGGATCTTATCCTTGATAGATATATGGGGAGATATGTTTTGGATCTATGTTGCAAAATTAAGTTCTTCATCCCATGGTCTCTGTGGTAGTGACTTTGCATGAAGTATGAAATATGCCATCTCCTTTAGAGATATGTTTTTACGCTCAACAACTTTGTTTTGCTGCAGAGTATGGGGATCTATGTGCTGCAACTAAATCCCTGGCTCTTGGAAAATATTATGGATCTCATGATTTACATATTCTCCCCATTATTATTTCATAGTACTTTGATCTTCTTTCCTAACTGTCTCTCAAACAGGGATTTGAAATATTTAAGGTGTTGAAAGACCTCATATGTTTTCTTGAGAAAGTAAATCCATGTAAAACGTGAGAAATCAGCAACAAACATGAGAACAAACCTCACTTTGTTGATATATGGATGCATAAAAGGACCCATAAGGTCACTCTGGATCAGATCTAAAGGCACGAAAGCTCTCTGAGACTTTCCTTTGTCAATTTTTTCTTGAGGGTTTTTTTCGAGAAAACATCTCTGATATACTCCCTTGGAGAAATGGATGTATGGTAGACCATAAAACAATATTTTCTTTCTAAGTTGTTGCATGTATCCGAAATTCAAATGTCCAAACCTTTCGTTCCATATCCTACTACTTTCATTAGAATGAGTAAGAAGTAAATAAGAATCAAGTTCAATGAATTTAGAAAATGTATACAATCTAGACTGATGATTTACCTCACTGGTAGCTACCCTGGAGTTGGTTTGCATGTCATAGATATCCACAAAATTTGGTGTGAATATGAATTTGTTTTTGGTGCCAGAATTCATCATCTGATACATAGAGAGAATATTGATGAAAAGTTTGGGAATGTGTAGCACACTCTCGAAGCTTCCATTGGTGAGTTCAATCCTTCCTTTTTCAATGACTTCGACTGAAGAGTTGTCCCCCATAAGAATAGGAGGACCTTTGCATGCATCCAATGAAGAATATATTGATTTTTAGGTAGCCATGTGATGTGATGCTCTTGAATCTATGATCCAAGCATTGGGAGAGGATTTGATGGCAATCAAGGCATAGCTAGAATTTCCTTTCTTGGGATTCTGATCTTCTGGATTCTTCTTCTTTTCACCCTTGAGGATGCAATCTCCAAGACTATTTTTCTAAAGTATTTTAAATAGTAGATCTTTTTTTTTCATGCATACAGATTCTGGATGGAATCCTTTGTGAAAGTACATTCATTTTTCCCCTTTTCTTCCATTTCCACCTTTGGATCCGGAGGCATCGGTGAAGGGTTTTGAGTACCCTTCCTTCTTAGGATGTGCATGAGCTTTCCTTTTGTCTTTATCTTTAGATTTCTGATATTGATAGCTTCCATCTTGCAAAGTAAGTGCATGCGCCTTTGGGCCTTTGATTTTTCCCATGTTGATGTTATAGCAAGATTTGCCTCACCATTACTATCTTGCACATAGGGCCCTTTTCCATTTCCCTATCTAGACTTGACATCCCTTTTTAATGAATCTAGATCTAAAAATACATACTTTTCCACATATACATGCCCTATCTACTATGAAACATGCGTATATGTAGGATGCTCCACTACATCTCGCGTACATCAGGATTTGCGCCAGAAAATACAAAAATAAAGTCGGGTTTCCATGTCACGATAGGATATCTCTAATCCTTGGCCTTCCATATACTGGAAACATTCCAACTCGGCCCTTCAATTGCATTTTGAAGGCTATAATAAAACAATTTTGAGCTATGGAAAAGAGGATAAAGCATTCAACTTTGAGAGAAAATTTACCCTGAAGAAGTTACTTCATATTGAGTCTACATCCCTTTCTCCCTCAAGTATGAACACAGTGTTCAACCCCCAAGATCTTTCCCTATTGTTGAGAGAACCTCATTGTCTCTTTCCTATGAGGTTTCCT
Organism: Picea glauca; assembly: GCA_000966675.3. Taxonomy (NCBI): domain Eukaryota; kingdom Viridiplantae; phylum Streptophyta; class Pinopsida; order Pinales; family Pinaceae; genus Picea; species Picea glauca. Next base: position 761,549 of record JZKD02S0074534.1, on the reverse strand, counting down.
TTGGTGGAGGATTGAAGTGTTGGAAGCCCAGATGGAAGGAACTTGGTTTCTTGGTTTCGAACCGTGTCGACATGGAAGTCTGTAATGTTTTCACTTCTGCTGATCATTTATTAATAGAATTACTCATTTCCCATCCAATTGGTATTGTGAAAATATATTATTATTATACATGGGAATATTTGTAATGTTTATTAATGGATTATGCTATCTAATGTCCTAACCCCATTATATTATCACTGTATACTTTATCTTCTTGGTTTTTGAGAACTTGTTGTAGGTACAAAGATTTGGGTCAAAGTGCTCAACAGTGGAACATCATCAAACATTGGAACGAGGTAGGCTTCTTTCTTATCTCTCTTGCACATTGGTTTATATAGTATATGTTGGAATTGAGTAGATTTTTTCAGTCATACCTGTCTGTTGTGGTTTACCCTGGCCATAAGGAGTTTTTCCCTCGTAACAGAATTGGCGACTCCATTGGGGAGAGATCTTATTTCTAAGGGTTGAAGTACTTTCTCTCCTTGCATTGCTCTTTTCCCTTTGTGTTTCTTGTCATATCACTGCTTGACAGATTTTTTTCACTCTAGGTCTGAGTTTTTAGTCTTTTGCACTTACCTGGCCTTGTTTTCAAGTTTGTACGTGCCTTTTTCCTTAACAGTTGCATATACACACATGCTGTCTCTCTGCAAGCTACGTATATACGCATTGTTTTCCTGAAAAGTCATGTATACCACTTTTCCTTACCTGTTTGCTTGGTTTTGTGATTTTTGGGTGGGATTTGATGATTGTTGAGCCTTCTTAGGTCTCTGTAGTGCCTGTTGAGCTTCTCTGGGTTGATAGGAAACCTGTTTGGAGTTGAATTTTTGGGCGTAGTCTTTCTCATCATTTTCCATTTTTTATTTGTCCTTGAACTCTAGGTTGTTGCTTGGCTTCTTGGTATATTGCTTGAGTCATTCTGTTTATACAAAGTAGAATTTATATATCAAGTTGCTTTTCAGTCCATGCATTTTCTTTTTAATATATTGAAAATACAAAAAATAGGTATTTTACATTGCTTGGCATTTTTGTCTTCTGAATACTTATCATTAGCTTAGTGAATTTAGTGAAAGATTTCATTTTACTTCTAAATTGCAGAGTTGAAATTAAAAATTACATTGTTTTTGTATGCATATCATTCATTGAAAAATTTAAAATTAGACTTTGCATTATATTCATGTTTATTTTCTTGCAGAGTCATAATATCACGAGTTTCACTTCCATACCCTTTTGAGTAATCACAACCAATAAAATTTACGCTTTAAACTAAAATTGATTAGTGACAATTTTATTTTTAGGGTGCACAAACTAGTCTAGGATTTGTGCCTTGGAATAGGATTTTGTGAGTAATCTTCTCCAAGGAAATTAAATCAACATATGTGTCTGAGACAGGGAGTTGAGAATTCTATTTTATAATTGATAATATCAGGAGGCTCCACTCACATCGGAGTTAATCGTGAGGTCGTGCAAAGTTAGTTGAAGGGATAACCCCCGAATACTCACCTAGCATTAGAGATATTTATGTGGATTTATTCATATTTAGGGATCTTGTTAGTACCCATACCTCTATGAGAGGTGGTGCTTTCAAGGTTTTAGGATTTTCTGCCCTACCCATAGAGTAATCCATACTTATGACTTATCACTTGTGAATCAGTTATATAGTGGTTTATTAGTTGCTTGACTTAGGTATCCCATAGGTTACTTGCAGGGGTTATTTTGCTTGTACCCTAAGTTAGATAGGGGTCAAACAACACACAAACTTTATGGAGGATTAGCTCTCTAGGGGGATCTGACCAAATCATTTTTAAGCCCATGAGGGCCCCTATAACTAATTCTGTTACATCCAAACTTTAGCGGGGAGTCTCAGTTCCCTCTTGGACGAGACATAGCTTCTTTAGCGAGGGAGGCCACTCAGCTACATTATCCCGTTTGCATGCATATTGGCTATTTGAATATTTGGTATGCTCTTTGACTACTAGTTGGCCTTAGGATATTCTTATTTAATAGATTCATAAGTCATTGTGCAGTTGGACCATCATCCCCATCGGTCCTGTCGGTTGTTACAGTTACCGCCAGATTTCGAGTTCTTGCCTTCTAAAGGGCGTAGAGTTATTAGGCATGGTACACACACATCCACTTTTCAGACTTGTGGTTCCACAAGGATGAGTGTTGAATATAGTCTCCAAAACACTGAGAGTTCTTTGAATCCCATACCCACTGTAGTTAATGGCACCCCTTCGACTCCTGCAACCACTATGGTTGTAGTACTGGAGGCACATACATGTACTATGGATCGAACTGTAGTTAATGCTTCATCTCTTTACTCGAACCCATTTGGGGGTCTTGGTCATTCATCAGGTTACAATGCTCACTCCATCCCTGTGGATTCTATTCCATTTTCCTATGGTATGCTTAACTTCACTTCACAGTTTTCAACTGCCATCCTAGCTGCTAGCCATAATGCTAGCATTGGACTTGGGGGAACTACACCTCCTTACACTCCATTTCCATTTGGTGTTTCTCATATCCCCCTGACGAAACCTAATATAGGAAGTACCCCTACTCTTAACCCTGGTTCTAACCCTTTTATGGCTAGATGGAACAACCAACCTGGTGGAAAAGCTTCGTCCTACACCCCTACCTCCTTGATGTCAATTCCGACCAATACTTTTGGCATGAAGAATCCACATCAATCCTTCGGGTTCCCACCCGGAGGAGGTCAATCTTACACTTTGGGCAACCCAAAACCCAGATCCAATCTAGTTAGGGGCACTTTTTATAACCTCCAGCCTGGATCTAATCTGACTGGGGGAAATTTTCATAACCCTCATCAGAACATTTATGTTGGAATGATGCCCAACCCACCTTATATGAATTAGCTTAGAGGAGGGCCTTATAATTTTGGATAGGGTTTTATTTCTTACTAGAATCCTGGGTGGAATGCAGTTCCCAATGCACAATCTTTTGCGGAAGGATGGGGCAAGATGTTACAACCTCGTCTCCCTTTTCTAGACATGCTTAATCTGCCAAATTTGGCTAAGTTAATGAATGACCTGGTGAGTCATGATCCCACATGGCCCCCTGTCCCCACCAATCTTCCTTTGAACATCCTAAAGTTTGAAGGTAAGAATGGAGAGGACCCTGGTGTTCACATCATGACCTTTTACCTTTGGTGCTCATCGAATTTCCTTAGCCATTATTCTATTAGATTATGATTGTTTCAATGCACTCTCATTGGATTTGTTGTGCAATGATATATTGAGCTACCTAGGGGAGGCATATGGGTCATTTAATCAGTTGGTGATGGTATTTCTCAACCACTTTCAATTGCCCATTCATTTTGATGTTGGCCTCAAAAAAATTTCGACTTTACGCCAGGACACTGCCACTCATATCTTGGATCATATCCAGGAGTGGCATAGACGGAGGCGGTTGATTAATACTCCTATACCCCCGGCCTTTCTCCTAGAATGGTTCCTAAAGTCTTTGCACCCTCCTATCTCGAAGGACATTGCTACTTCTGGGGTCTCCACTAAGGAAGAAGCTACTTTTAGAGCCCATCAGTTAGATTTGATATATGCTCAGTCTAGGATGTTATACCACCTTTTTCCAGAAGCACCATAGTCAAGTTACGACCCTAGGAAAAAACCTAGGCCTCATGCGAATGAAATTGTCGGATCCACCAATGTAAAGTCCACAGGCTCAGCAATGCGCCACTTAAAGAATTTGTCTCTAAACCAATTTGCCGGAGGACCAGCTTCATCTATATCTTCCAGCCCCACTTAGTCAGTGGATGTACATTCCGTACAATCATCGAAAAACCCAAATGGTGACCAACAACTAGGCGGGAATAAAAGGAAAGGTTGAAATAATCATAAGGGTGGGAAAAATGGTAATAAACCCAAGGACAAAGATAATAATGGGAAAATGAATGATAATGTTGGAGAGGGAAAGAAAGAGAAACGTAAGGTGAAGTTTCCTTGTAAATTGTGTACCGATGACCACCTTACACATTTATTCCCCAAACTTGTGGAGGTTGCAAGGCTTTTTAATCTACCGCCTGTTGTTTTGATGAATCCATTTCCACATAACCAACACTTAACCTCGATCTCTTCGAATGCTAGAAATGCGACCGGTGGGAGTGAAAACCCCTCGTCACAAAATGGTGACCGTGTATGTATCAATATGGTCGATGCGAAAATCGATGTATCCACTCAATATAGAGATAATGGCTCTTCACAAGCTAACTCTAATCTAGAAGCTCCCCCTCCTCCTCCAGAGATGAACTTACAGATTGAGAAACTAGAGCCACCACCTCATATTTCAAAAGGAGTACTTAAGCGCTCTATCCACAATCCTAATGCTAGAGCTTCCCAGAACTACTCTATTGTTGAGAACCTTGGACAAACCCCTTGTGTGATGCCGACTTTGGAGGTACTCCAGATGTGTCCCTCATAGAGGAATGCCTTACTCTCTGCCTTATGAGCTCTAGAACCCAGTGGCTCAAAAGTTATCAAGTTTAATGTCACACATGTGAAGCCTTTCTTACCTTACCATGTGGCTTTCCAAATCCACATAGAGTATTCCAAGTATACCATCAAATGTGCATTTTTTGATGAAGGCACTGCCACCTATGTGATGTACCTAGTATGTTGGAAAGATATGGGTTCTTTGACCCTTTCCAAGTCATCGAACTTGTTGACTCCATTTGATGGTCATTCCTTCCACCCTCATAGTATTCTACTTTCCTTTCCAGTCCAGTTAGGTGGGAAGATGGTAGATGTGGAGGTAGAGGTAGTTGATGCAACTCTTGATTATAACCTGTTACTAGGTCGCAATTGGACCTATGCTATGGTCACTATCGTATTGTCCATATTCCATACTCTTTGTTTTCCTCATAAAGGGAAGATCATGAAAGTCGACCAGTTTTCCTTTGCATATTTTAGTCCTAATGCATATGTCGGAACATCGATCCCTGTGATCGACAATTCTCAGCCAGAAACTAAGAATATCAGTGTCAAAATGTATTCTTCCCTTATGGGTACTTTCAAATTCTTGGCATCAAATCACCACGTGTATGCCATGTTTAGTAGGCCTTCTTTGACAGAGAGGTCCATTACTTTCCACACTTCCTGTTTTAGTGATCCATGCACCCTACCTTCCCTAACTTCATTTTGTGAAGTTCATTCGCATGATGGCATGGCCATGCCACTATTGGTAGAAGAGATTGTGTATCAAGTTGTTCTTGACTCTTCTATCGATCCCAATCCTATTACCTCACCAACGAATGAGGAGGATCTTGTTCTAGGCATATATGGGCCACCTCGTTTTCTTGTTCGCATGATTTCCTACATGATAATTTTCCTTTTAACGAATCCATCCTCGAAGCCATGAATGGTTCCGATAGACCTTGGGATGATATGCATCATCGATCATATTTTCTCCCAAGTCTTGAAAGAATCAAGAAAGATGACTTTCGGTATACTTTGAGGGAGATAGTCGATCACACCGTAGTTCCACTTGACATGCACAGAATTTATGTCGAAGGAAATATGGAAATTATTTCTCCTACTGTCTTGATCGATATCTCTTGTACCCCTGGCAAGATTGAAACATAAATATTGGTGCAGATTGTTCGCTAAAAGAAATTCTGATCTACACCAATCTCTTCAAAGAATTTTGAGATGTATTTTCTTGGTCATATGAAAATATGCCAGGGATCGATCCTCGTATTTTCGAATATGAGATTAGAACTTACCCAGATGATAAACCTGTTCGACAATGTCTTAGGGATATGAGTCCTAGGAAGGCCCCTACTATTAAGGTAGAGGTGGAGAAACTACTTAATGTTGCTTCATCTACCTGGTTCCTTTGACTGAATGGGTATCCAACCCCATTCCTGTGAATAAAAATAAAGGAACCATCCATGTATGTATGGACTTTCGTGACCTGAGAAAGGCTTTTCCTAAAGATAACTTCCCCACACCTTTCATTGATCATATTTTTGATGAGTGTGCGAGAAGCAAGATATTTTATTTTATGGATGGATTTTTAGGGTATAACCAAATCCAAATCAATCCTTAGGACCAACACAAGACACCATTTATATGTACTTGGGGTACTTTTGCATACCAAAAAATTCCTTTCGGCCTTAAAAACGTCGGAGAAACCTTCCAATGTGCCATGAATTTCACTTTCCATGATCTTAAGAACATAGTTGAATCCTACCTTGATGATCTCGTTGCTCACTCCCGTAAGAGAGTGGATCATATTATGTACCTTCGGGTTTTTTTGAAAATATTTGTTACTATAGAATCTGGCTGAACCCTCATAAATGCATATTTTGTGTTAAGTCTGGTCATATTTTGGGATTTTTAGTATCCGAGACCGGGATCATGGTAGATCCTCTTAAGGTTGAGGCAATACTTCAATTGCCTCCCCCGCGCATGATTAGACAAATTCAGGGTTTACAGGGGAAAACTAACTTTCTGTGTCGGTTTATAGTGAATTATGCCAATATCACTAAGAGTTTCATGCGCCTCTTGAAGAAATACACCCCTTTTATCTAGGATGAGCGAGCCCAGGATTCTTTCGATGCTTTGAAGAATGTCTTAGTATCGACCCCTCTACTGAAGTATACTGATTATAGTAGAGATTAATTGCTTTATATTGTCACGTCTGAAGAGATGATTGGTATGGTTCTAGTTCAAGAGGATGATGAGCTCCATGAGCACGTCATCTACTATATTAGTTGAAATTTAGTCGGCCCTAAGCTTAATTACTTTCACACTGAAAAACTAGCTTTGTCTATCATTCACGCAGTCCAATGTTTACGTCACTATATATTGCTTTGCAAGACTACTGTGGTTGTTGATGTCAATACGTTTCAATATGTCCTTACTAGATGTACCATAGGGGGGAAATATAATAAATGGATTGTCATTTTACAAGAGTTAGATCTCGACTTCGCTTCGGAAAAGTCCAAGAATTTGCTAATCTTCGCGGATTTAATATCTGATTTTCCATGATTAGTTGATGATATTATCCATGTTGATTCATTTGAGGATGAAGACATTTTCCTTGTCTCGTCGTCTAACCCCTGGTATGGAGACATTGTCTTATATCTTCAAACCTTGAAGTTCGCTCAACATCTTTCGTGATATGACCGATGACATATTAGATACCAAGACAAGAAGTATACCATCATCAGTGACACTTTGTATCATTGAGGGATAGATGATATCTTACATCGTTTTTTAACTCACTAAGAGGCCGAGTCAATCCTAAATGATATCCACAAAGGGGCTTGTGGTGGTCAATTATCCGGGCTTGTGACAGCCCAAAAAATCTTGGGAGATGGTTATTTCTGGCCCAATATCTTTAAAGATTGTATTGAAGCGGTTAAGAAGTGTCACCCATGCCAGGTGTTCACTCAAAAAATGCACTTGCACCCAACACCTCTTCACCCATTCATTACCTTCGGTCCCTTCACCAAGTGGGGGGTAGACTTCGTAGATTGCATCCCAACTTCAGATAGGGGGCATCGACATATTATCATGACCATTAACTACTTTAGTAAGTGGGTCGAAGCCATGCCTATTGTGAAATTTGATGGGAATATTGTTGCCTTCTTCGTATTCAATCAAATTATTGCCCAATTTGGTATCCCAAGTGAGATTGTCACTGATCATGGAAGTCACTTTCAGAATGAAATGATGGTAGAACTAGAATCTAAGTTTGGGTTTAGACATGATCATTCCTCCCTTTATTAACCCCAGGAAAATGGGGAAGTAGAGGTCGTCAAAAAGTCTCTCAAGAACATCTTGCAAAAAACTATCAGTTAGAGTAACTTTGATTGGAACATCATGCTATATCCCACACTTTGGGCTTACTAAACCATGATTAAGACTGCCACCGGTTTTTCCCCCTTCCAGTTAGTCCACGGTGTGGAGTTGATTCTTCCTATTGAATGTGAAATTCCTTCTCTTAAGTTGGAAGTCACGCTCCTACCTGACACTTCAGATCCAGAAAGATGCCTTGTGCACCTAGAGAGTCTTGACAAGCAGTGCCGGGAGGCCTTTACGACTATTGAGGAAAACAAAAAATGTGTCAAGGTCCAGTACAACAAGTCTACCTATCCTGGGTTGTACGTTGAGGGTGAATTGGTCCTTTTATATGACCAAGCCAAAGAACCATTGGGGGCAGGCAAGTTTAAACCCATGTGGCATGTTCCATATATCATGTGACGTGTTATAGAAAAAGGAGTCTATGATTTAGAAGATTATGAAGGGAATGTGTTGGCCGAGCCCAGAAATGGGCTCTACTTGAAAAGATATTATGCTTGATCCCACGCTTGGGTGAAACTCTTTGTATACTAATGTAATTTAGTGTATATACATATATTTCCATTTCTTTTTGCCTTTGGCTTGCTTATCAAGTTTTCCCTTTATTGATAGATGTCAATGAATTCTTCGATCTACCTAGGATTTGTAGATGGAGCCAGTCGTCATACACAAAACTTTGCTTCTACCACTTGGGTGGCTTACTCACCCAAGGTTCTACTGGTGTCTTCAGGTGGAATATTCCTAGGGACATCCATGAATAATGTGGCCAAATATACCATCATCATAGAACTTTTGTGCGATGCTATCTCACATGGTATTCACTCTTTAGAAGCTCTCCTAGATTCCCAGTTAGTAGTATTCCAGTTGAACGAAAGTTACCACGTGCCTAATCCTACTTTACTTGGATGATTCCTATGGGTATGTCTTTTAGAACGATAGTTTGATTTTATCACATATTATCATACTCCTAGGAGTGCTAATCATGTATCTAATGCCTATGCTAATTACATTTTAGATTAGCATTTGTCAGATTAATAAAGAAAATAAAACCATTAAATCAATGTACACATTGTAAAATATAAATAAGGCCGAAGATACTTTTTATATATTTTAAAAAATATGGTGTTTATATTACAAAATTGGGTCTAAAACCCTCAATAAACATACAACCGATATATAGATCCCACAAAATCTATGCCTGTGGCACCGAATGTGTGTTATGATAGAAAACCATGGTGTTTGTGAGATGCAAAAAAATTCATACCCATGCTCTAGGTACACCCACCACCTGTCGATGCATGGCTTCAGGTAGATCCTCTACCTAAACCATTGGAATCCTCTACGTCAAACGAGACAGGTTACCCTGCAAATTTTGTAAGACTCTATTGTCTTCTCCTCCCACCCCCTCATCACCCTAGTGCCTTCGTCGATGTCAAGGTAAAACTTCTAGCCGTCGCGGACCCACATCTGTGTCACACAAGTGTCTAGTTAATATTTAAACACCACTCAAAAATATTTTTGTTTGATAATACAAAAAAAAAATTGAAATATTTAAAAAAACATTTTACCTATGTCACCATAGGTGGACCCTGGTGGAAGTGTCATATTTGGATCTCCTCTAAAGTCGATCCCCACATAGGGATATTAATCCAGAGAAATGACTTGTCTTTGCCACCAGAAGAAAAAATATTCGTTGTTGGGTGTTGGCACCCTACCCCCCCTGTCGTCTCATGACCTCAGTCCACCGTGCCATGGATGGATCACATGGTCCCCTAGGAAGGATCTCCACTATATGTCCCAATCATGGAACCTGCTTGAACAAGAAACTACAAAGAATGGAGGCAAACACGAAGTTTTTCTTACCCCCTTGTTTTCACTCTGTCAAATGACCTTTCATATTGGTTAGTAGTGAGGTACACAGTTCATAGATAGTGGGTATCGCACACTGCACTGCATAAAACAAGTGCAGCCTTGATCCCTGGTTCAATGAAGTTGAACCTATGATCCTGGTCAACACAAGCACGATGATATTTAGGATGAGGTTATTTATTGCCTAGATAGGGATTTGACTTCCCACCTTGGGAGTCTCTGCTACACAGTGGGCATCGATATACTCCTCGATCTTCATCCCACTTCCTACTCCGCATGACTTTAGGTTTACAACCTCCCCTCAGCGTGATAGACTAGTCAAGAAGTAGATGTCCTCTACTTTGATCTTCAATGGTTTTCCACCAAGGATAAAGCTTTCTCTATCAGGGTCCTAGTAACCCACCAACATCTCTAACAACCTCACTTGGGCCCTCATTCCTTTGAGATCCCAAAAATTATACAAGACACATCTTTTTAGAGCCACTTGAGCCACCGGATCTTGGTCCACAACTGCATCAACCTCCTCATGTTCTCACTCTCTCCATTCAAGAACCATCCTGCAAAGGACAAACCAAATTTTGAGTTAGAACCCTCCTTTTTGGTCTTTTGTATTCCTGTACGTGACTTCCTTTGCATACAGTCACATGAAGGGCTTAATATACGCCCCCTATTGTTCACATAGTAGTGTATACCTCGTCGTATACATGACCTAAACAAAGCCATATTTTATGCCCTCAATCACTAAAATACTGGAACCTAATTCAAAAATGTAATCCACTGAATTTGAAGAGGATAAGGATTAGAGTTACCTGATCCAGACGGTTCATGATTTCATTTCTCGATGCTCCCACAAACGTCATTTGAATCTTGGAGGTATTTTGGTCCAAATTGCACTATTTGGGTAAAAATCAAAATGGTATGGTAATTTTTTATTTAATTACTATTTATAATCTATTTTTACCCACTTTATATAGTTTCATGCTATTGTTTCACCTAATGGACTAATAAAAAAATGGTTTTAAGCTGGTTTTGGTAGTTTTGACTCAGATTTCTTGCGGACTTCAACGTTATGATTGGTTGTTCATCACCTTGGGCAGGTATTTTCATAACCTACCATATAGGATAGTTATCCACTCCATCGTGCATTTTTGCATTATCCTCTAAAATACCTCTTTTGTGCCTTAGGTACAAATGACACAGAACCTTTCGTCTGCTATAAGTAGTGCCGCTAATAAATGGTAGAGACTTACCAAACATGGGTACCCTAGTTAGATCCTCTTTGTCATTTGGTGCCCATGTCGATTTTTTCCTTAGGATCGGGAGTCCATTATAGCTTGATACACGATGTTATGATGAGCCTCATTTCTCATTAATACACATACAACCTTATTCCCCACCGACTCCCAAAATGAGTCTTAGTCAAGCTCTTTTCCGACTCGTCTAAAAAACAAAAATATTGCCAAGTGATTTGTCGCTTTCACACTCGTTAAATTGTACTTGAAAGCTCATGAGTCTTAGTTAACCTATTTTCCGACTTGTTACCAAAAATAGAAAAGATCATCAAGTGAACTTGTGTTTTTCACACTCATAAATTGGATTTGAAAAGACGTCTATTTGGCACAAGTTTATCCCTTTTTCACACCAAGTAGACTAAAAGACATAAAAAAGGACATTTTTTGGCGTTAAGTTGTGATTGCATCTCATTCCCTCGCTTGCAGTATTGAGCCTTTAGCTAGTTATCGCTTTGCATAAGAAACCGTTGCCTAAGCATTTTTTTCATCCTCAACCAAGCAAATCCTTGTTTATATCCTTCGCAATTTGACACCCTATACCCTAGAGGGAACATCACCCCGAGTTTCCATCTCCCTCATTCATTTCCTTGCATTGATCATAGGTACGTTCCACTGCTGGAACTAGTTTTTCTTACTTGCGACACTCGTTTCCTCCTCTGTATCATAGCATTTATTTGTTATGAAAAAACAAAAAAATATGGGTGGGAAGGGATTAATATATTATAATTGGCAGCATTCGTGTCATCATTGAATAGAGCACATAGTTATTGAGTCCTCGTGTCATCATAATTTTGGGTTTAGCATGGCCTTAAGAAGTTGATCTCATTACAGAGTTTTTCTCTATTGACTGGTTACTCTTCCAGTCCCTATAGAGAACATTATTGATGCCTCCTTCATCTAATAGTCACATCATTGAGTCTATGCTACTGGATTCCACCATATGTATCATGCTCTTGTTCAAAGGAAGTCTATCAACCTGTGTCGGCTATTCCTCAGAACTCTTGACTTTGCATGTTAGACATAATCTCATTTTTTCTCAGCATCACATGATGCTATGGTATTATCATGCACCCTGGCCCTACATTCATCATTGGTAGGTCACCTTGAACCTAACAATTGACATTTCATCATTGGTCATTGACTAGGTGCTTTCCCTTGTGTTTGACGGAAAGACATCTATTCACACTTTGGGATTTGTGCAGTGTCTTGGATACCATTATCCTTATTGGTGGTTTCCTCAGCTTTGTCATCATTTTTCATCATTGGTTTCTATTCAGAGGGTCTTTTTCGTGTACTGCTTGCATTTGGCACACACGAAAGATGCACAGGGTTGTTGGTTCATGAACATGTTCTTCGTTCGAACTCCACCAAATTATGAATCTCCTTATTTGTTCCTCATGATAACTGATGAGATATGCCTTAATGCTCTCCTTTCAGCAGGTCTCTTTCCATCAACTTCAGCTCATTTATTCTAAATATGGGACCTAGAGTTTTATGAGTACCTTAAGACTTGTAGTCATTAGTGGCATGATATCTCACCATTGACAGATGGGAATACATCAATGTCTCCTGATCAATGGATTCCTCAGGTGTTCGACATCAACTCCTTTATTCACACTTGTGGGAATGTACTCGGTGCCTTGATACCTACTTTCATTATTGGTAGGTTGTCTCGCATTTTTTAACGGTATACCTCAATGATCAGTAATCAAACGATGTCTCATTATGTTCGACCTCAACTCCTTTATTCACAAGATGTAGACTTGCACCTTTGGTGGATGTGTAGAAGACTTGAATACATCACTATGTGGTCATCTCTTTCCTAAGCATTTGCTTCCTTGTCATTGGACCAACACTTATTTGACTACAATAATCATGGGGCATCAGATTATACTCCATCATAAATAGATATCTTCATATTGGTTTTGAGACTGGTTCTGTTGGGCCTTGTTCATGATTGTGACAACTTTGGCATATAACCACATTTTTATTTTCATGTTCATGGCCATAGACACATATTTGGTATATTTTCCACATGAATCTGCATTGTATTCTATTGGCATACATGTGTGTAAAGTCAACACATAATGTAATGAGAAATATTTCCAACTAGTTTTACACCACTCCACTTCTGGGTTGTTTATAATGTATTTCACCCATCACAGATACTCCTTTGATCTCACAAATTAAGGGGCATCTGTTATAGCAAGATTTGCCTCACCATTGCTATCTTGCACAAAGGGTCTTTTTCCATTTCCCTATGCAGACTTGTCATCCCTTTTTGATGAATCTATAGCTAAAAATATGTATTTTTCCACATACACGCACCCTATATACTATACAACATGTGTATACACAGGCTTCTCCACTACAGCCTTCATACATCGGGATTTGTACCAGAAAATACAAAAATGAAGTCGAGTTTCCATGTCACGATAGGAGATATTTGATCCTTGGCCTTCCATATACTAGAAAAGTTCTGACTCGACCCTTCGGTTGCATTTTGAAGGCTATAAGAACACAATTCTGAGCTATGGAAAAGAGGAGAAATAATTCAACTTTGAGATCAAAGTTACTCTGGAGAAATTACTTCATATTGACTCTGCATCCCTTTGTCCCTCAAGTCTAAACACAATGTTCAACCCCCAAGCACTTTCCCTATTGTTGAGAGAACATCATTGTCTCTTTCCTATGAGGTTGCCTTTGGTGGAGGATTGAAGTGGTGGAGGCCCAGTTGGAAGGAAATTGGTTTCTTAGTTTCGAACCATGCCGACACGGAAGTCTGTAATGTTTTCGCTTCTGTTGATCATTTATTAATAGAAATACTCCTTTCCCGTCCAATTGGTATCATGCAAATATATGATTATTATCCATGGGAATATTTGTACTATTTATTAAATGATTATGCTATCTAATGTGCTAACCCCATTATATTATCACTATATACTTTCTCTACTTTTTTTTTGATAACTTGTTGCAGGTACAAAGCTTTGGCTGAAAGTGCTCAATAGTGGAACATCATCAAACATTGGAACGAGGTAGGCTTCTTTCTTATCTCATTTTCACATTGGTTTATATAGTATATATTGGAATTGAGTATATTTCTACATTCATACGTGTCTATTGTGGTTTACCTTGGCCATGGAGAGTTTTTTCCTCATAACAGTTGATGATCTTGGTTTGCTCTTGTGTCAGGGATTCAATAAAGTCTTGAAGAGAAGGCATCTTCACGTGGATCCCAAGGAAAATATGACATAGTGGAATGTTGATACAAATATAGATAATTCAGGACCAATTTTGAAGAGAATGGTGAGAACAATTTGTTTTTCCTCCCTAGATTTATCAACCCTGCAAGCTTTGAGTTGCGAAAGTAAATCCTTGAATTTTGTAAAGAAATATTGGATATTGCCGAAGATTTTTGGATCCAATGTGATAAATTCCACCTCCAACAAGTCTCCCCTCATCTCATCCTATTTTCCAAACATCCCTTCCAAGGTGCTCCAGACTTCATTGGGAGTCTTACTAGAAGATATGTGAAAAAGGAGATCAAGAGAAATAAGACTGCAAATTGTTCTGAATGCTTCATGCATTCCATTTAAGTACTTGGATTTTTCTATGTATGATGTCGGTTCTATGTTTGTATTCAAGGTTAACCTGTACAATCCTCTAGTTTGGAGATATATGACTATTTTCTCCTTCCATGCAAAGTAGTTGTAATGTGTAAGAATGAATTCTTTTTGGAAATCCATCTTTCTGTTGTCTTGAATCTTTTGTACCTGCAAAATATTTTGGTGTATCTTTTGCTTAGTAGTATGTCAAATATGATACCATGTAAATGTGTTGAACCTGCATATAATATATCTATCTAGAAAATACTATACACATTTGCAAAGAAAGAAGAAGAAAGAGAGAAATAATAGAAGAATTCTCATTAACTGTAATGAATAATGAATAATTTACACATGATATGTTGGATTACTGAGAGGGGGGGGTGAATTAGTAATAACGTAATTATAATCCTTTTTCTTCAAATGTTATATCAATGTAGAATTATTATCCAATAATGAGCAGTAATAAATAAACAATCACACACATGCATAATAAACCAGTGTTTTATGTGGAAACCCAAATCGGGAGAAAACCATGGAATGCTTTTTCTTATATGTCTTGAAGAATTACATTCATTGGAAACACCAACTTCCTTTTTTTTCCAGCTGCAATTGGAAGGAGGCTCCAACCTCCTAGTTTCTCAGGCTACAACTTGAGGGAATCTCCAACTCCCCAAATCCCTGGCTACAACCAAAAGGAGTCTAAAACCCCCAATGTTCTCCGGTTACAACCAGAAGGTCACTACAACCACCTATCCTTGCCCCGTCCTGCCACCCTGAAGTAGAAGTAGAATGATGGAACCACTGTCACACTATCACTGTGTGATATACCGATGTAAACCTATGCCAATAAATTTGAACCATGCATCAACCTGTACCTCAACCTGTAATCAACCTCTACCATAAACAAGTGCATCAACCATGCACCAACCTGTAATCAACCTATACCATAAACAAGTGCATCAACGATGCACCAACCTATAATCAACCTGTACCTTAAACAAGTGCATCAACCATGCACCAACCTGTACCATAACCAAGTGCATACCAATCATGTGTCAACTACTCATCAACTATGACTCATCAATATGTACCAACATCATAAACTATACACCTGATGTATGTGTACCAACTCATCAACTACTTGTCTCAACCATGTAGTCAACATGTACCTCAACCAAAAGCCCTCATCAATTTAATCATCCAAATATGATTTGTAGCTATGTAATAGACCTGGTGTATATCATCACATTCCTACAAACCTTCATTAACTTTTAAAAATAAGAGACTAGCATTTTCATCAAACTTTGTTTTAGTCTCACATGCCTAGTTTTGGAGTAGTCAACAACCCTAACTTGAAGTAATCATAACTTTGCACCTGTAATGTATAAATATACAAAACTAATAAAAAATGTTCTTCAGTGTGTTTTATACAATTCCTCCAAGTGGAACTACTTGTAACCTCTCAAAAAATGATTTATAACAAAAATGGCATACCTTGTTGAATTCTGGCTTATTCTAGAGAGCGACCTTGTAGAGTGTGCCCCGCACAACATATTTGATGAAATGATATGAAACTATTACAAAGAATACTAAAGAAATTACCCTAACCAACACATTTGGCATCATGTAATTTGGATATGTTATGAAGAATTTATGACGTGTTTATCCGAAACACCTGGTTTTTACTAGTTTCAGGACTGGCCACAAACCCTATTGTCCACAGAGTGTAACTCCAACAATACAAAGACCCACAAGCTGATTTTTTAACCATAGATACTTGGATATGTTTTCTAACGTTTATAGCAATTTCAGGATTTGAATCATTATAGAAAAAAAGTTATAACAAAAATGGTGAGATGACCTGAAAATAACATACCTTAGAAAGCACCATCAAAAGAATTTATCCTTCCTTGCATTTCGGCCTTCTTTTC
>JZKD02S0074534.1:682344-701508 GCA_000966675.3 Picea glauca | reverse complement strand
ACAATAATGAGTCATATTTACATCAAACAATATTGGGTCCATTACCCAAACCTTTGTGCTACGAGGCTTTCTTCAAGGGTTGACATCAATGACAACCAACCTTAATCAACAATCTTTGTATAAAAAGACCTGGATGAAAACCCAGGGATCCCCTCATAGTGAATGTAGTGGGGGATTTTTCTGAACTAATGTTAGGCAAAACCCCACCTCTTAAATATGGCAACCCAGGAAACCCTACAGTCACTGTCAAAATTGGATAGACATCTATCTCCCATGTGCCTTGCCTCTTATAATACACTTATATAAGAGACTTGCTCTTATATTAAATTTATTGTTGAAATACATTATTTTGTATTCACTTTGAATTATAATACACTCATCACTTCACTTTATTATTTACCTTTTAAAATCTCTGAATCCACTTTGACTACTTTGACCTTTTGGGGCTTCTAGATGACATATGAGGGTCCTCCAACTTTGTAAGGCCATAACTCTCAAACTGTGAGGAGTTATGTGACATTCTACATACCACGAGAAATGGTATGACATGTACTATCCATATAGAATAGTATTATCTGAAAATATATCATAAACCATATTGTTACCCATCAAACAAACTTGGCTCCATCACCCAAACTTGGGGTCTCCAACTTCTCATGGCCATAACTCTCTAACCGTGAGGAATTATGTGACGTTTCACATACCAACGGAAATGAAATGACAAGAACTATCCATCTAGGATAGTTTCCCTAACAAATTCATTTTCCTTCATCTCATTATTCCACAATTAAGCATGGGTTCTCTTACTCCACAAAGCATCTTCCCATGAGGGCTTTCACCATAAGGGGACCACTTTGGATTTCATCCATATTTAATTCTTATCAACCATGAAAAAAAAATAATGAGTCATATTTACATCAAACAATATTGGGTCTATTACCCAAACCTTTGTGCTATGGGGCTTTCTTCAAGGGTTGACATCAATGACAACCAACCTTAATCAACAATCTTTGTATAAAAAGACCTGGATGAAAACCCAGGGATCCCCTCACAGTGCATGTAGTGGGGGATTTGTTTGAACTGATGTTAGGAAAAACCCCACCTCTTAAATATGGCAACCTAGGAAACCCTACAATCACTGTCAAAATTGGATAGACATCTATCTCCCATGTGCTAGTCGACTTAGGGGCGGAAATTAAACATCATGCCAATAGAAACTACACAATTGTTGTAACTCAGAACACAAGTCCGACCTACTCCTACAGTACTTGAATTAACTGATCGTTCTACCATCAGACTAGAAGGAGTAATAGATGATTTAGTCATTTCCATGGATTCATGGGAGTATCCTGCTGATTTTGTCGTTTTGCAACCCAAAACCCATCTGGGGCCCACCCTCTAATTCTGGGAAGACCATGGTTAGCTACAAATAATGATTTCATTGGTTGTATATCTGGTTCCATGACCATCTCTGATGGTTATAACAAAAAAAAAATGACCCTGTATCCTCATGCTACACCTAGTGTCGAACCTAAAAATTCTTTATGGATGGACACTGAGGATGAAAGTGCTCTCCCTGTGCTAACCATAGGAAAATCCCTGAGTTTCAAAGATGAGATAGAAGATGAATTAATCAACTTCTGTATCTATTACTCTTCTGCTGTTACATGGAACACACACCACTGATTGATTAGAGTCTTCGACCCCATCGTCTAGGAAGACATGAGCTCAGAAATGTTCACAGAAACCATTAAAAATTGAAATGATTCAGCTGTAGCAGCAACCACTGTAAAAACAAATGTTGAAACAACAGATGACGAAACAACTGAATTTTTTTCTAAAGTCAGTTCCAAGAGCATTGTTGTAGAAATTGAACTTGGAAAAACCCTGAACATCAATCCTGATCTATCCACTGTTGAAACTCATCTATTGATGAAATTACTGATTGAACATAAAGAAGCATTTGGCTAGGATTACATGGATATGAAAGGAATTTCCTCTGAACTATGTACCCACAATATATACATTAAATAACAATCCCGAACCATTTTCCAACCCCAAAGGAGGATGAATCCAAACCTTAAAAAAATTGTTAGAGAGGAACTCCAGAAACTTCTCAATGTTGATTTCATTTACCCTATATCAGACAATGAGTGGGTCTCACCATTATTTATTGTTAATAAAAATAATGGGAAATCGAGAGCCTGTGTAGACTATAGAGCCCAAAATAAATCCACACAGAAGGATCCTTTCCCTCTGCCATTTATTGATCAGGTACTAGACAACCTAGATGGGAAAAAGATTTTATCTTTCTTAGATGGATTCAGTGGCTATAACCAGATAAAAATTGCTCCATAGGACCAAGATAAGACCACTTTTACTAGCCCTTGGGGTACATTTTCTTACAAGGTTCTCCCATTTGGCTTGTGTAATGCACCAACCACCTTCCAAAGAGATGTAATTGTTATTTTTTCTGATATGGCGAATGACTGTATGGAGATATTCATGGATAACTTTACACCTTATGGCATTGATTTCGATGAATCCTTGGATAATATAGAAAAAGTGCTCAAAAGATGTATAGAGTCTCATCTTTATTTAAGTACAGAAAAGTGCCATATGATGAGGAGCAAGGGAGTAGTGCTGGGACACTTCACTTCTTACGCGGGAATTTAGGTAGACCTAGCCAAAATCCAGGTAATTTTGGATATTCCAACTTTGTCAACTTAGAAAGAGGTAAGAATTGTTTTAGGGCATGCTGGCTATTAAATAAGATTCATTAATTTTTTTTCCAAATTGGATTCCCCCTTGTTTTTTCTATTAACAAAATATGTTGACTTTCATTGGACTGAGAACTGTGAATTGTCTTTTATAGATCTAAAATAGAAAATGTCCACAGCTCCCATTTTGAGAGGGCCCAGTTGGGCTCTTTCGTTTCACATTTATTCAGATGCCTCAGATACTGTAATTAGTGTAGTACTGGGGAAACAGGAAGACAAAGAGCCCTATGTTATCTACTATATTAGCAAGAACACGGCTCCTACTGAATTAAATTATACAGTTACTGAAAGAGAATTATTAGCAGTAGTTTATGCAATCAATAAATTCAGGCATTACATCATTGAATATATTACTTTTATTCATACTGATCATACAAAAATTAAATATCTGATGAATAAACCTATCAGTAATTCCTGAGTAACAATATGGTTGTTACTACTACAAGAATTTGACATCACTATAGTAGATAAACTAGGAAAAGAAAATGTGGTTGTTGATTTTATCTCAAGATTACATATAAATTATGATAATTTAACTATTGATGATTCATTTCCAGATGAACATTTGTTTGTAGTATATGCTCACTCACCTTGGTGTGTAGACATTGCTAATTATTTGTTTGTAGGGAATGTACCTCTCCATTTATCTCCTTGAGAGAGAGAACGAATATTATTCAAAAGAGTGCTCGGTATAGTTGGATAGGAGGATACCTTTTCTACACAGGCATGGATCAGGAATCAGGAGATGTGTAAGGGATGATGAAGTGTATGATATACTGAAGGCATCCCATGATGGCCCTTGTGGGGGTCATTTTGCTAATAAAAGGACTGAGCATAAAATTTTAAGGATGGGCTATTTTTGGCCCACCATATTTCAAGATGCCAAGAAATACGTTCAAACTTGTTACAGTTGCCAATGAATGGGTCAGCCAAATCATAGGGATTAGATGCCTCTCCAGCCTCAGGTAGTGTTAGAGCCTTTTGAGAGATGGGCAATGGATTTCAAAGGGCCCATTAACCCACCTTCTAATAAAAAATTATATATATTGGTCTGTACAGATTACATGACCAAGTGGGTCAACACGAAAACACTCATTAGGGGCTTAGAAGAATCTGTCTTAGCATTTATGTTCGAAGATATCTTTGTTAGGATTGGAGTTCCTAGAGAATTAATAACTGATGGAGGACCCCCTTTCACATCACATAAACTTGAATTCCTACTCAATAAATATCATGTTTTACATAGAATAGCTTCTCCATACCATCCACAAGGCAATGGCTAGGTGGAAAGTACCAACAAAGTTATCGAATCCATTCTTACTAAAACAATGAGAGAACATCGTCGGGATTGGACAAACAAATTGCATGAATATCTATGGGCTTACTGAACTACTTGGAGAAACACAACTAGTTTTTTTCCTTACGATATGGTATATGGAAAAAGCCTTGTTTTTCCCATTGAATTCAAAATCAAAACCTTAAGAACTGCATCAACAGTCAACCTTGACTTGACTATGGCACAGAAGGCTAGACTGCAGTAGCTCAATGAGCTTGATGAAAAGAATTTGGACACTATTCATCAAACCTCGATGATTCAACAATAGAGAACAAAATGGCATGACCAAGTCATCAAGAAGAAATTATTCCATAAAGGAGATTGGGATCTGTTGTATGATTCACGCTTTATAGAATTTTATGGTAAGCTGTATACACGATGTCTAGGACCTTATGAGGTAGACACTATTTTTCCTAATGGGACAATCAGGTTGATCATTATTGATGGATTCGATACACAGTTACATGCAAATGGTCATTGCCTATGCTTGTATCAACATCCATTGTCCAACACAGAATTCAAATCTAGATGTTCAGCCGATACAGGTTATCAATTCTTAAAAGTAATGGAGCTTGCTCCTTCCCTTTCTCAACCTTAGGACTTATTTTTCTCTAACCTTGTATATAAATAAACTTGACAAAATTTAAATTTCTCTATTTTTGTTTGATTGTGTTTACTATGCTAATAAATTTAGCCTTGAAGGGTATCAAGTAGTTTTTGTGTGTGCAGGTGAATTGATGAACAACAAGGATGAATACAGAAAAGGAAGCACATGATTAGTTGATGGAAGTTGAAAAACTTCCTAAAAACTAAGTGATGCAGCGTTCGGACGATTTTCTTGTTGTTACACCCATTTCAGACAAATTGGTCAATTTCCTACTGTTAGACCCTTTTCCGACAAATTGGTCGATTTCCATGCTGTTACACCCATTTCATACAAATTGGCTGATTTCCTGCTGTTACACCCTTTTTCGACAAATTGGTCGATTTCCATGTTGTTACACCTAATTCAAAGAAATTGGTTGCTTTCCTGCTATTACACCCTTTTCCGACAAATTGGTTGATTTCCTATTGTTACACCCTTTTCCAACAAATTGGCTGATTTCCTATCATTACACCCTTTTCAGACAAATTGGTCGATTTCCTGTTGTTACACCCTTTCCGAAAAATTGGCCAATTTCCTACTGTTACACCGTTTTTCGACAAATTGGTCGATTTCTTGCTGCTACACCCTTTTTCGATAAGTTGGCTAATTTCCCTATTGTTACACCATGGTCGCTTTTCATGCGGTTACACCATTTTATTTTTTGACCATCTCATTTTTTGTTACACCTACCTCCACCATTTTGTTCAAAGTACCTGTTGATAAACTGATTGTTGTGATTCTTTCTTTCCACTTCACTCTTTCTTTTTCGCATTTCTGCCAAAGACTACTACTCTAGCTCTACACTCTTTACATGTTGCGGCATCGCTTATCTATTCATACTATAGCTATCTTTTTCCACCTTATCTATCCAAAAGTGTTGTTTCATCATTACTTGACTTCACATCCAATGATTTCCAACTGATTATCTCCAGAAAGGACTCCATATCTGCTCCAATTTTCATATCGTCATTTCTTACACTATCCTTCATCATGTTAGCTATTCCATGCAACTCATATGGCGGTCGGATAGCGTGATCACTCTGACAGACAATTATGTGTGGTAATATATGAGGTACATGACTAATCTTATGTGTTAAAGTAATGAATATATAAAAGCACGCTTTCCCGTTTTCTCACCACTTGTGCTAAATTGATCCCCCTGGAGCCAATCCGATTAGTTGGGGGGGGGGATCCAAATATATCCTTCCAAATGGTATTTTATACTCACCTTCACCACCTTTTCGACAACACTTCTTTTTGTTGAGACACTATATTCTACATGCAAACCACATTCAAACCGACTATGTTTCTGGTTTAGGTGTTAGTCTCTCCTCCTACGTGCCTGTTAGACTCTCATGCAACATCATGGGAGGATCAGTTGTGAGGTATGAGCTCAAAAACTTGGTCACTTTGCTATTACACCTAGAGGCCTACCGAATATTTCTCCAGGCTGGCTGGATATTGCATTTCAAGAAGCTACAGGGGTTTAATGAAGACAAGGTATTGGAATTTAGTCAAAATCTCACAGAAGGATATTCAATGGTGAATGGAGTAAGGATTCCAGTATTAGAAGAACGCATTACTGCTGTCACAAGGTTTTCAACAATAGGAGACCAATGGTTTAACTGAAAAACACATCTTCTGGATGCTCAAAAATCTTTCATTGTTTACAATGAGCAAATTCAGACAAAACGTCGAGTTGTAGATGTCAATTCCTTACCAGAGCCATGGGGGAAAGTTGCAGAGTTCGTCAAAAGGTTCATTACCTGCGAAGGCAGGTACCAAGTTGTTTATTTTTATGATTTCATATTATTATCACATCTGTGACATCAAAAATTCATAAACATTCCTTATTTTCTCCTCCATTCATTGAAAAACATGGCTCATTTTGTAAAAAAATCCAAAAACCCCAAGAACTACCTTTCTAATCATAGACTCATTGGACTATTAACTCAAAAAGGTATGGGTATTTCCAATAACCCATTACATGTTGTAGCAGACCAACCACCTTTTATACCTGCAGATAGGCTTGGACCTCTTCCTGAGTCTCTTCCCTCATATGCAACAACAGTCCAAACCCCTACTATCGTTTCCCATAAGATGACCCAAAGAAGTAAACGCACAACCCACGACCATCCTAGAACCAACAAGACAAGCCATGATGGAGGTGAATTGACACAAACTGTAGTTGTGATTTCTCAAAATGAGGAAAAACCAACTACTACACCAAGCCATGCATCCTAGACCTTGGCTACAACAAATGTTATTGAAAACTTACCCCCTGCTCCTAAACAGAGAACCCATGTTCTTGTATCTAGATCACCTAGAAAGCGCAAAAGTTAGAATGGTCCACTGCAACAACAAGTCTGACTACCCCTTCTGATGTTGCATCGATAGAGCCACCTATTGTTGCAACAACTGTTCTAAGCCCTACTCTCACTACCAATAGATTATCTCAGAAAAGAAAAAATCCATTCAAGGGAAAATGTCAGAAAGACCTTGACCCAATTATATCAGTAGAAACTCAAACCCCTTCTATTGTTGTGACAAAGAAATCTAAAGAGATACGTATACCCAGTTTTACTTTGTGCCCATAACTACAAGCAACTATTCTCTCAATTCAGACTAAATGTACTACAATCACAGGAGAGTCATCGGCTCCGCCTGATGATTCTATACATCATACGGCAAGTAACAATGTCCAGATCATAGTAGACCCAATCATACCTGAATTTCCTACTTGTGTGGTTGAGGAAGAACAACTTGTTCCTCCTCCAACAATGAAGAAGAAAGCCTCTGCTTTCATTTCTATTTTACCTAGGAGAAAAAACAGGTCTACCAGCTTTGCGGAAGTAGCAATTGGATGGAAAGCTATGGAATAGGCTATTCCTATTCTTTATCCATTATCCTCTATAATTGATGAAGAGAATGTCACAAAAGAACCCATCTCTTCCAGTGAACTAAGAGTGCTAGTAGAGACAACTGCAAACAATGGGACCGGTATACAAGAACAAGTCAGGCAAGATGAATTTGTTCCAAAAGAACCAACTGTCCAAGATGATACTATTCCATAAGAAGCAGTCATGACGGACCTAGTTGTTACACAAGAAACTATTGGTCCACCAGAAACAACTATTGACAGTATAACTACTCTACAAGAACTAGTTACAGATAATGTTGAGGATGTACCACTTGCCCAACTGTTTGCCCAAATTGAGAGAAAGATAAGGACTATATAAAACTCCAAAATTACTGCACTCATAACAAAAAATGAAAGCCTCAAAGTAGAGTTACATACCCTAAAATAGGAATTGGAGATAGCTCGACAGAAGAATCCAGAAGGGATTACTTTGGACATCTTAGCAGTGACAAAAGCTGTTATGGATAGAAATAAATAACTCATGTTCTTTGAGTGAAGAAAAATATACTTTGA
The DNA here is from genome assembly GCA_000966675.3 of Picea glauca. Lineage (NCBI taxonomy): Eukaryota > Viridiplantae > Streptophyta > Pinopsida > Pinales > Pinaceae > Picea > Picea glauca. Next base: position 693,313 of record JZKD02S0074534.1, on the reverse strand, counting down.
GGTAGTTTATAAGATAGTAAATGGGTCAGTTGCTAGAGGACCAACAACTCTCTCAGTCAAGACTAAACATGCACTTACTGCTACACATAGAACATCACAACTAATGATATCTCCACGTCATAAGGTAATTGTTGGTTTACCAGAAGCTTTCAAACAAGAGCCTCTATTTCCCTCATGAGTTGTTATTCAAGCAACCCAAACTAATTATGTTCTTGAAGACAAAGAAAATCAGACAGATTGTTGACACCACAGATTTTCTTTTTAGCACAACCTTTTTTCCATACAGGCACTTATCAATTTATCTTAGCAGTTTTTCACTGGAGGAGTCCGTTCCCTAATTTAGCTACAAATTAAGGTTTGGATGTATTTTGCATGAGGACATGCAATGTCTTCAGTTGGGGGGCATGTTAGGACCCATAAATGTCCCTTTTTCATCACATCTTTTGCTTATTCAAACTTATCATCTCTAAGTTAATGCCTATTATAATGTGTGCTAAGACCTTTTTTTCCCAAGGTATGAATCATTTATCTTGCTTTTATATTTTCATTTACTTATCATGTTTGATTGGTAAATTTCACATGTTTTACCCATAAAATTATTCAACTAATGATTGAAATGAATAGAACAGCCAAGTCTTAAAGAATAGTCGTTGTTGTTACACCAGTTGTTACAACTATGCACCAATCTTGGAAGCTGTTACAGCTATGCACCAATCCTAGAAGCCATTACACAATTGCTGCAACAGGTGCCGCCAATTCTGCTATTACATGACTGCTCCAACAAATGCCACCGATTCTACTGTCATACGACTGTTGCAACAAATGCCACCAATCCTGAAAGATACTACACCTATTGTTACATGTTTCAACTTACACGATTAGTTATAGATCTTGTATTAATGATATCATATGAACATCTTGAGAATCGAGGATTCTCAAGGTTGTTCTAATTTTGTTTTTAACTGAATGACTCTGACTTTAAATAGCAGAGATTTTGTAATCAGACGATGGATTCTGACTGTGAGAAAGTGAAGTGAAGTAAAGCTTATTGTACACAACATTTTGGCAAATCAATAAAAGAGTGGATTGAATTTATTTAGCATATTGTAGCCTATTTCTTTGAGAGGGTTCAATGAGAAGGAAAGGGCCCACCTTACTCATAGATTCTCCTCTATTTTGAATTCAATAATAGTTTTTTTAATGTGAATGGTTTATCTGTTAAACAATTCTAGCATACAGTTATTGTTACAGTCTAGTTCCTTCCTGTTAGATGCACATAAATATGTCTCATGAGAATTAAAATTCAATTGTTGAACATTGTTGGAGAACTACTCTCCCTTTTTTTGCATTAGATTAAAATCTTTTTTTCAAGTAAAAGAAAATAAAAGTGTGGATTACTTTCTTGCAATAAGTAGATTTCTTTCTGCAATTAGTAAATAAGTTCTTCCTGCAAAAGTAAAATAGAAAGTTAGATCAGAGTAGGTAATCCAGAATTCTTATACATTCATCGGTTTAGATTTCAATTTGAGATTTCAATTTTGTAGAACTCCAGTTGTGCCAGCATAATTGTGTTAGTAATAATTTTTGTTTCTTTTTCCCTACTACAATTAGATTAGTGTTTCTTCCATAATCTAGCATAGACTGTGCACAATTATCTTGAAATAACAAACTTCCCTGGGTTGACAATTTATATTGAACACCTTAATTTTCTATTCATTTAGACAATTAAAGTGCCCAACAGTTATGACGTGTTTACAAGAAACACTTGTTTTAGACTAGTTTCAGGACTAGCCACAAACCCTATTTTCGACAGAGTGTAACTCCCAAAATAAAATGACCCATAAGATGAAATGTCTATCACAGTTACTTGGATATGTTTTCTCAACATCCTCCATATTTTTCTGTCTGAATCATTATAGAAAAACATTTATTACGAAAATGGTGAGATAACCTTTAAATAACATACCTTAGAAAGCATCATCAAAAGACTTTATCCTCCCTTGAATTTGTTGGTTTTACAACCTGATTATCTTCCTGATGCAGAGGTCCTTTCTTTCAACTGTGTTTATACCCCATGAAGTATTTACACCCCAGAAGTATGTACACTCTTCCACGCAGGGGAGTGCAGAGGGGGGTACCCCCTCTGCGGGGTTTGGGGGGCCTATCCCCCCGAATGGGGGGTGTGGGGGAAAGCGGACCCCCAGCAGAGGTTCTGGGGTAGTGTCCCCCGATGGGGGTTGGAGGGCAAATCCCCCGAAGAAAAAATTGTCGTGTAAAAGTATATTGTAATTTCATTGTAAATATAGACCATTCATTATGAGGTCGCAGATCTAATGGTAGAGATTATGTTAGGGTTTTTTGCCCTAGAAGGAAACCCTCTTTTATGAGGGAAATTTATTACGACTATGGATGTTGGTGAGTATTGTATTCTGAGAGAGGAGACTGTGAGAGAAAGAAGAGGAAGTTACAACGGGTTTTGTTGTAGGTTGTATCCCTTCATTTTGCTGGATAATAATAAAGGAAGGACCTAGCAATTTCTCTGGTGGACATAGCCCACACTGGGTGAACCACGCAAATCTATGTCTCTCTTGTATTGTGTGTCTTCTGTGTTTTGTTTCTGCATTTGTTTTATTTATTGCTCCGCAGTCCTGTTTTTCTAACAGAATATTTGCCTTCTTTACTTCAAATTCTCTCTGAAATTTGTCTTATATCTCCTTTGTTTACCTCAGTCACTTCTATATATTCAATATGCTCAATGGATAATAATGGGAGACCCTTTCTCTCTTATTTATACTCTCCAAGTAGCTTCCTCTAGAAGTATCCACTTAACCACTTTGTCCACTTAGCCACTTTGTACACTTAACCAACTTTGTCCACTTAGCCACTTTCCCCACTTAACCACTTTGTCCATTTAAACAAATTTGTCCACTTAACCACTTTTTCCATGTAACCAATTTATCCACAAATAGTAGACTCTCCAATTCTAGTTGCAACTAATTTATTTTTAATTGTTTTCTTGTTGCAACCGCTTAACCCATGAATAACCACTTTGAATGGTCAACTTCTTCTAGGAGATTCTAGAATAATTTCACTTCTTTGACCTTCTAGAGGCTTCTAGATAACTCATTAGGGTTCTCCACCTTCATATGGCCATGATTCTCGAACCGTGAGGAGTTATGTGACGTTCAACATATCACCGAAAATGGCATGACATATACTATCCATATGGAATAGTTTCTTCTGCAAATTCACTGATAATCATTACATTATTCCTTAATCAAACCTGGGTTCCCTAACCACATTGTTGGGTTACCTAACCATTTGGACTTCACAAAGCATCTTCCCTGGAGGGATTGCACCATAAGGGGACCACTGTGAGAAATTTATCCAAGATCATCTTCCCATGAGTGATTTCACCATAAGGGGACCACTTTGGAGTTTATTCATTTGGTTATTCCTATCAACCATGACAAGACAACAATGACCAACCTTTACATCATCCCTTCTATACATTAATCCATGAAAATACATCATTATGACATCAATTGACATATTTTACATCAATTACATCTATGAAAACATAGTCCATCAATCAATACATCAATGATACTATGACAAAACATCAACTCTTTGACATCAATCATTTGACATCAATGACAAAATAATGCAACAGTCCCCCCTTTTGGTATTGATGACAATACCAACATTGATGTCAACACCAATCATTGATGGAAACATGCAGACATGGAATTTATCTTCATCAATAATCATCGCAATCACATCAATGTGACTATATCTCCCCCTTTGACATCAATAGCAAAGGGTAGTTCTCTCCTTGGGGCTACTCCCCCTACCCTAACTCTCCTTAGGGGTGCTCCCTTGTCTAGATGCCTTTAATATTCCTTTTAATAATATCTCCCCTTTTGAAAAAGGGATATCACTCTGATGTAATGTTGAATACATATCACTCATGCTCTCCCTATGACCATCATTCCCCTTGGAAACATGCCTATGTGCTCTCTCTCCAAGCATCTATCTCTTTATCTCACATATGATGAATCTCTCCTCCTAGAATCATGGGAAGAATAATGACTCCACCTGTGGGTATGTCTCCCCTTATCTTCTCTGCAAGATGAACAATATGATACCACTACAATTTTCTTCTGTTGTAAATGCCACTGCTTATATGGAACATATATCAACTTCTTAATAATGATTCTCTCTTCCTATGATGATCCTTTGAATTGTTCATGCATCAAACTCATGCCATACCATACATCATGAAGCAAAATATATGTCAACAATGACTAAAGAATCATGAAAAAGACATCAACCATGTACATTCTATGCCATATTCTGTGCCAACCATGCACAACACCCATGTTCACCAATACCATATAATATACCATAAGATATCATCAATGGAGTGTATCAACTATATGCCAATAACATGTGCCAATTGTGTACCAACCATATGTCTCTACCAACATGTCAACCATGTTCCTCAAACAAGTGTGATATCACTCATGATATGCTACTACCATGAACCAAGTGCCACAACCATGTGTCTCAACCATCAATATATCAACCAAGCATCATAAAAAGTGTCTCAGCTATATCATTCCCTACATCATGTACTAAATAAAGTGCATCAACCATTCACCAAACCTCAACAATATGAACTACAATCAATATGTGTTCACATACATGTATTCCATATCATCCATAAACCATGTGCTAATCATATTGCTAGTAAGTGCCTCTAACAATGTACCAAATATGTGCCAATCACACATCAACTATAGATCAATATATGATGCATCAATGATGTACAACATAACCACCTCATCAACTCATTAACTAAATGTCCCAATATGTATCTCAACCACATGCCAAATGCATGCACCAAGACATCCAACAAATATGCCTCTAACAATACATAATAATATATATCAATGGAGCTCACATATGTACCAACCATCTACCATGATAGATCTTCCTCAAAAACCATTCACTACAACAAGTACTAAGAGTGTCCCTCAATAGATCAATGACATGTCTCTAGATAACATCACATCAACATGAATTCTCCCATAAACAACATGCCATATCATCACTGACATAACCAATAATGTTCATCAATAGTAAACATCTCGGGTGTGGTGAACCAAGCCAATTCACTATGTAAATATCCAATATAAATAGGACAATACACAATAATCCATTAAGGATGGTAAATATATTAAATAATAATGTATAAGAATATGATATATTATTACAATGAGAAATAAGGGCCTTATATAGTCACATAGGGTCCCCTTTCATGAAGAGATGCATTGTTTCATTAGGATGTCATAACTCTTTATTATTAATTATTATTTATTATTTATTTGTACTATTTATTTATTATTATTATTATATATTTATTTATGTTACATTGCCTTCCCCTTAAACATGTTTTGTCCTCAAAAAATAAATATTGAAGGCTTCCCCTTAACTTTTGTACTGGCTTGCACTGTCTTCTCAATATCTTTTGTGCTTTTAGTTGCGATACTCAACAAAATAAGATGATATAAACTTTGAATTACTAAGCTTATGTATTTCATCTTTTTGGGAGTGACCCATCCCAAATCTACCTTCATTGAAACTGATCGATTATCGATTTTTCTGACACGGCTTCTCATTTCAGGATTCCATACAAGTTGTCGATTTTGTCTTTGTTCCTTTACAATATTTTAGTTTAGTTGTCGGTAAAAAGAACATTGTTCATATTCCTTTATATTCTTTTAAAAAAATAATCCTTGATAATTCTTCTTTTTATATATATAGAGTTTAAAAACTTTGAATATTTTCTTTATACTTTACCAAAAGTAATTTTATATTCACTTAATCTATTCTTCTTCTTTTTTTCCTTGGTAATTAATGAGAAATAATTTAACACTTTCCAAAAGGACTCTTTTAGTTATACTCCTTCATTCTTATATATTTTTTCATTATAATTTTTATAATCATTTTTATACTTTATAAAAGGTACCTTATAAATCCCTTTTATACTCTTCACTATTTTTTTAGCAGCAATTAGGGATCAACAAACGCGACCCTATGTTTTGTGAAATACTTCCTTAGAGGAAAATACACACACATATATATTAGATATGGTATGGAATACCATGGGCCAGTGGTTTTGCAAAACCATGGGATGGTAAATCTCCAAAGGTAATTAAATATTCACTTTTCCTCTTCTTCGAAACTTTTTCTTTTTAAATTACTTTTTCTCACTTTTTAAATGAAAATTAACTTAACCAATGCCAAATATGGAATATTTCTTTCAAAATTCTCGGTGTGCACTTATACTTCTTCATGTGCCCCTTAAGAAAAACCTTTTTTATTTTATTTTCTTTTGTTGTTTTTTTTCTCTTGTTTTTTGATTTTGTGCAGAATAACTTTTTTACTTTCGTTGAATATTTGATTTATAAATGGTCAATGGCCAATATGATGTCAAAGACCCGATCTTAAAGAAACTCTATTTGTGGCCAAAATTTGGATCGAGACGAAGCTCTAATACCATTGTGGTGAACCAAGCCCGTTCACTAGGTAAAATATCCAATATAAATAGGACACTACACAATAATCCATTAAGGATAGTAAATATATTAAATAATAATGTATAAGAATATGATATATAATTACAATGAGAAATAAGGGCCTAACTCTTCATTATTAATTATTATTTATTAGTTATTTGTATTTGTTATTTATTATTATTATTATTATTATTATTATTATATATATATATATATATATATATATATATATGTTACATTGCCTTCCTCTGTTCATGCTACATCAGGTTAGTACCATGCATCCAAGATAGACTTTCAACACTTAACCATATTTCATCACCATACATACTTAAAATACACATGCCAACATATAATCATGAAAACCTACAATAAACCATGTCAGACCCTACAAAAAAGAGTTATACCATCAAACCATGCTACAACTCATCTGCATAGCCTTCTTTTCCAAGGATTTTACCACATGTATGCGGCCTGTTCTACAGACAACTCATGTATGTACATGACCTTTCTATAGGTCACCTCACATATGTACATGACTTCTCCCATAGGAGCCCACGTATGCTTCAGTGAAAATAAAGCTTGAGATTACCTCATGGCTTCCATTTTGTTTTGGTTGTTCAATATTCTTCACCCACTTTTTAAGGTGTCCTAGCTTCTCATAACTTGAGCTCTGAGCTTCCATATTTTCAAAATCATCTTCCTTCATAGCTTCATGTGTTCTTCTTGTCATGCTATATGAAACACTCCTCATGGACTGTCTTCTTGTGTTCCAATAATCATGGGATTTGTGGACAAACCCACTACAATTGTATCATCTCATTGTGTGACAATGAGGAGCAATGTGTCCCACTTGATTACATCCTCAACACCTTAGGGTGTTATGAAACCTTCCATTATCTTTCCTTTCATAATCTATACAATCCAAATATTTGTGACCATATTCATTACATAAGTAGCAGTGACCATGAAAAACAAATTTATACCTTTTCTTTGGTGTCCATATTGAAGGTGTCTGTTGGCAGGGCTTGTAGTTTACACAGGGCAGTTTACACAGTAGGGCAGTTTGCACAGTTTGCACAGTTTGCATAGTAGGGAAATTTGCATAGGACTTGGTTTTTGTCATTAATGTCAAACTTTAAAATGCCAAAGGGGGAGTTTGTTGGTCATTTTTCATAGGCACCATGGATCAGTTTGCATAGGCATGGTGGTTCCTAATTTGGAAATCAACATGCCTCTTGACATACCAAAAGGCAAAACTGCAAAGAACCCAGGAGGTGAGCCTTTGGTTATAACTTGAGGTCACATGTGAAACGAGCCTTGGAAGAGGAGTCAACACCCTTAGCTTGAATTTCAGAGATCGAAGAATGACTAGCACATGAGACGTCATCCTATGTAATGTCACTATGATACGACACTTCGGGAATTTCTATTTCAGGATTTTTGCATGGTAGGAAAAACGCCAACATCATTAAGTCCCGAATGCCAAAATATCGAAAGGGACACACGTCGAATAATTTTGGGGATCACGACCTAGAGTGTCAAAACATTTCATCACAGAAACACTGAAATGTCAAAATGCCAAAATGCCAAAATGTTGAACTGCTAAAAGATGAAATGCCGAAAGGGACTATTGTGAGTCTCGAAAACCCGAAAGGAAAAACGCCGAAATCCTGTCAACCATTAGAATACGAAAAGAATGGATCAGATTATGAATGTTGGTGGACCATTGATCAAGATCCATTTCAGGGATTGTGACTTGGAGTGTCGAGACACTTCATCACAGGAATGTCAAAATGCCGAAATGCGAAACAGATTTTAGTTAAGCCCGTGGTCATAGCCAATGAGCATATGGTTTAAGCGCAAGTGTCTTGCCAAAGCGCTCAAGGGCTATTCTATTCTAAGACAAAAAAAATGTATGATCATCGAACGGTGTTGGTTAAATATTTAAACTGATCATGTGGCTACTATTCTTCTTGAGGCCTTGACCAATAATAATCACTATAAGGTAGTTATTCAGTTATTGTAACTGAATCTTCTAAGCCTGAGGGTTCAAGTGTACGCTCAGAATGTACAGGGTAGAAATAAGTGAAATTGGGTGAGATGAATGTGGGTGCATATGGAATTAATGGTAGAGCTGTAGCTCTAAGGTAAAATTCATTTTTTGTAAATGAATATAAAACCGAAATAAAATCATACAGGGACAGTGAGAAGAAATGATGAAGATATAGTAGAGATCAAGGGGAGAAGAATGGATTTTGATATGATTATATAAACATAGAGGACTTGAATGATGAATCTTTTGCCAGAGAAGATAAAGAGTTGGTTTCCAGGTTCTTAGTGACATAGAAGGATTCCAAGGTGGTAGGGAGGAGCAAGGGGAGACTGTAAAAGTCTCATGTATAAGTTGGTGCTTGTACACCTAGGATTTGTAGCTTCCATTCAGTAGGTGCTGAAGAAATAGAGGTAGCAGCCTCATCTGGGTTGTAGCTCAGATAGAATAAGAATGTAAAGAGCAGTTGGAGCTTGCCTTTCATTCATAATAAGAAGAGGTTTCTCCCTTTTGGGTTTCCTCATGAAAAATCACTGTGTCACTGTTTCATTTATGTAATTGTATATCTATTGGTTAAATGTATTACTGCAAGTTAAATGTTAAAGGAATGATTTATTGATTAATAAGTAATCTTCTTATAAAATGAAAGAAATTTTATACAACTGATTCACCCCCCCCCCGCTCTCAGTTGACTTATCCTGTACAACAGTTGGTATCAGATCAGGTTACTTCAAGATATCAGTTTAACCACTGGAAGTTTTTGATCATTCATAATGGATAAGAAGTCAGCATTTACAAAACATGGATTGCCTTTGTTTGATGGTCATAATTGTTCTTTTTGGAGTATCAGGATGAAGTTGTTTTTACAAACTCAAGGTGTAGATATCTGACAGTCTATACTAAATGAATATAAAGTCCCAGCAACCATCCCAATAGATGCTATAGGTAAGAGACTCTATGAGAGTAATTCCAAAGCTATGTATGCAATACTAGGAGGTCTAGCAGGGTCATAATTTGTTAAAGTTATGCATTGTGCATCAGCAAAAGAAATATGGGATGAATTGAAAAATGTATATAAAGAAGACACTAAGGTAAAGAGTGCTAAGCTACAATCATATAGAAGTCAATTTGAAAGTTTGAAAATGGAAGAATCTGAAGATATAACTACCTACTTTCTTCGTATTGATGAAGTTATTAATACCATGAGAGGTCTAGGAGAAATAATTAATAATAATATTATTATGCAAAAGGTACTTAGATCACTTCCTACAAGATTTGATTCAAAAATATCTGCATTAGAAGAAAGAATAGATCTTGATACTTTAGAAATGGATGAATTACATGGAATACTAACATCATATGAGATGAGAATCTCTGGTGAGAATTCTTTTAGTAAAGAAGCAACTTTCAAGGTAGCAAATAAAGAAAGGAAAAATGTTGAAGAAGAAATCAACAGTCATGAGGAGTCATAAGGTAGTGTGGAAGAAGCAAATTTTGTTAAAAATCTGAAAAGAGGTACTGGCAAGTATAAAGGTAAGCTTCTTCTGAAATGCTTTGGTTGTGGTAGAATATGACATTTTGCATATAAGTATCTTTACAATAAGCATACTAAAAATGAAGAAGACAGTGATAGAAAACCTAAGGAATTCAAGAATAGACATAAGAAGTTTTTTCAAAGAAAAACTTACAAAAGGAAAATCATGTGTTTAAAAGATGACAATGATATTTCAGAATCTTGTGAGAGTGATGACAATTCATATGTACAACTTTTTATGGCTATGGAAAAATAGGATGATCATTCTGGTGAAGAAGAAGAAGGTGAACTTGATCTAGAAGCCAAATTGGTAAGTGTTTTAAGTGAATTAAGAAAAGTGAGAAGGGAATGCAAACATTTTAAAAGAGAAATTGAGAATCTAGAATTTGAATTATAGAAATCAAATGGTTTGATTGAGAGCATTGAAATCATGGTAGTTGACTTAAAACTTAAAATAGAAGAGGCTAGAGTGACTGAAGAATCTCTAACTAAAATGCTTGCAGAAAAGGATAAGGAAAATGAAGGTATAAAAATTGAAGTAGTCTCATTAAGAAAGAAAGTACAAGAAAATAACATGAATCATAGTTCTCAAGCATTAGATCAAATTATTAGTAGTCAAACATCAATATATCATAAGACTAGAATTGGTTATAAATCTGCAGTAGCTAATGGATGTTGTAGTTCAGGTGTTGAGAAAGCAGGTACAGAGGATAATCATGAGAAAATTACTAGCAAGAAGATGGAATCAGAAAGGCAAGAAGAAAATCAGGGTTCAACAGTGCATAGAAGAAGTTATGGAAG
>JZKD02S0074534.1:644216-663116 GCA_000966675.3 Picea glauca | reverse complement strand
CAAATAATCATCAATATGTACCTACATCATCAACTATACACCTCATGTATGTGCCAACTCATCAACTGCTTGTCTCAACCATGACTAGTTTTGGATTAGTCGACAACCCCAACTTGAAATAATCATAATTTTGTACATGTAATGTATAAAGATACAAAACTTATACACAATTTTCTTTAGTGTTTTTTATGCAATTCCTCTAGGTGGAACTACTTGGAATCTCTTAGAAAACGCGTTATATAAGAAATGGCATACCTTGATGAATTTTGGCTTATTCTAGAGAGCGACCTTGTATACCGTGGCCCGCACAAAATATTCATTGAATTGATTTGAAACTGTTACACAACATACTACAGCCTATACCCTAACCAACACATTTGGTCTAACTGAATTTGGATCTTTTATGAAGAAGCTATGATGTGTTTACCTGAAACACCTGTTTTTGACTAGTTTCAGGACTATCCACAAACTCTATTTTCCATGGAGTGTAACTCCAAAAATACAACGACCCACAAGGTGAATATTTTACCATAGATATTTGGGTATGTTTTCTCAATGAAATACAAATTTCATGGTTTGAATAATTATATAAAAAAATTTATAGCGAAAATGGTAAGATGACATATAAATAACATACCTTAGAAAGCACCATCAAAAGAATTTATCCTTCCTTGCATTTTGGCCTTATTTTCTTCACCTTTCCTCAGACTTTCATCTTAGATATACTTTTTTACCTTATACACATATAGATATTCAATATTCTCGAGTGTGATTAAAATGAGAGAGCCTTGCCTCTTATTTATACTCTACAAGTAGCTTCCTTAAAAACATCTTCTAGGTCACTTGGCCCCACTTTCCTTATTTTAGGGTCAACCCACTTCTAATTTCTCCATTAAATTTATTATTTAAATAATTTATTTTGTATTCACTTTGAATTATAGTACACTCATCACTTCACTTTATTATTTACCTTTTAAAATCCCTTAAACCGTTTTGACTATTTTGATCTTTTGGGGCTTCTAGATGACATGTGAGGGTCCTCCAACTTCGTAAGGCCATAACTTTCAAACCATGAGGATTTATGTGACATTCCACATACCACCATAAATGGAATGACATGTACTATCCATATAGAATAGTATTGTCTGAAAATATATCATAACGCATGTTGTTACCCATTAAACAAAATTGGGTCCATTACCCAAACCTGGGGTCTCCAACTTCTCATGGCCATAACTCTCTAACCGTGAGGATTTATGTGACATTCCACATACCACCGAAAATGGAATGAAAATCACTTTCCATATAGGATATTTTCACCAAAAATTTCCTTGATCTTCATCTCATTATTCCACATAAAAGCATGGGTCCTCCAACCATTCTTCTAGGATAACTCAATCTGTAAAGCGTTTTCCTGTGAGGGCTTTCACCATAATGGGAACAATTTGGAGTTCATCCATTTGTGCACCTTATCAATCATTATAATAAAAAAGAGATCAAGGTTCCTCCAACCATTCCTCTAGGATAACTCAATCCGCAAAGCGTCTTCCCATGAGGGCTTTCACCATAAGGGGACCACTTTGGAGTTCATCCATTTGTGCACCTTATCAATCATGATAAGACAATAATGAGTCATCTATACATTTTTCCAAGAATTCATCATATACCAATGAAACCACAATGATCCTTATTCATCATGTATCAATGACAACTCATTGATCCATCTTCATCTATGCATTCTCATCAACGAAAATAAAAATTATATTACATCAATCATCAATCAATCAATCCTTTTACATCAATCAATCATTTGACATCAATCAATGACATCAATCAATCAAACCATTGGCATCAATGACAACATGATCCAACAGAAGTTATCTGAAGAGAAAAGAAGAAAAACAAGAAATTACAAGCAGAACTAGACAAGAAAAAGGATACTCAAAAACTAGGACAAATGATCACAAAATTGAAGGTTCAAATAGAAGAAGATAAAATAATTAGTGAAGCACTCAAAGAAAATCTAGAAGAAAAGGACATGATCATTAGAAACATGGAAGCAAAGATTTCCACACTAAGAAAGGATATTCCAAAGAAAAATATGCAGAATAGATCAAAAGTTCTGGATGACATTATCAATAGTCAAAACTCTCATATTGACAAGTCCAAACTTGGATACAATCATAAAGAAAATGGATCAAGGTCCAAAACATCAGAGCAAGAAACATATCCAAAAAGTTATGCAGAAACAATCAAATGGGATAGGAAGATATACAAAGATGATTACAGGGACACACCTCCACCAAGAAGATTCGGATTTTAGAATAAAAAACAGATAGATAGGCCTCTAAAGAAGAAGGATTCATAAGAGAAACTCCTTTCAGAATATATTCAACTCCCAGGTATCAAATTGTATTTTTTGTTTTATGTTATGCATGTAATAATTTTGGACATAAAGATGTGAATTGCAGAGCTTGTTGATACTGAGAGGGGGGTGAATCAGTATCAAGTATAATTTAAAACCTTTTTCAACTTATACTTAAACCATTCAACTATATCCAATGACAAATGAACGATAGTATAAGAGTTACACCAATACACCACAATACACCATGCACAATATATGAGAAATAATCAATAGTTATTGTTCAAGGGAAGTAATGACATCCAAAGGTAGCTATAGCTTCCAAATGTAAAGGGATGGATAAAAATCCAAGAGGAAGATACAATCCTCCAATATCAAGAGAGATTTGAACTCTCCATCATTTCCCCTTCCTTCCACCCAATAATATATGAGAGATAATAAAACTTTACATTAAATCATCANACTCCTCCAATTTTCACTCCTTGAATCCTCCCCAAAAAGAGGTTATAGAAAGAATGGTAGACTTTATTCAATTCTGGTCTATTCAGAAGAGTGAACTTGCACAGAATGCCCCGCGTTCAATAATTAACATCCAATTTTGAAACTCACAAAAAAGAAACTAAAGTCTGTACTATTTCCAATGAAATTTTTCCCACTTCATTTGGATTCTCGATGAATAAGTTATGATTGTTTTACCCGTAACACCTGTTTATTGACTAGCTTCAAGACTGGTCACAAACCCTATCTTCCACAGAGTGTATCTCCATAATTGTAGAGAATAAAGAGATGAAATTTTTATCAGAGGTACCTTGATATGTATTATCAATACCATAGAGATTTCACCATCTGAATCATTCTAGAAATTTTTTTATAGAAAAAATGGTAAGATGACCTGAAAATAACATACCTTAGAACACATCACCAAAAGACTTCATCCTCCCTTGAAATCTGGCCTTCTTTTCTTCTTATTACCTATGAAATTTGACTTGTATCAAATGAATGTATAATGATGTTTAATTATACCATTTATGTAAGTTCCTTTTAACATTAGGGCTAACCTGACACTTTCTTCTTTTGTAATTCTTTTCTTTAATTATCTTCAGGGCCTACATGTACTTCCTTCTTCAATTCACTTTGTCATTTTCAAAAGTTCATTTTTCCTTAACCATGAGGATCCACGTGACGTGTCGCATACCACCAGAAAAAAAGATGATGTATACTATCCATCCATGGGTGTTGTATCTGCATATGCATTTTCCTTCTTGTCCAAATATCTTCATCAATATTGTGGTCCAAAACCCATGACTAGGGTTGACATCAATGACAACAACCAATATTTCAACAATCTCCCCCTTTGTCATTGATGGAAACACTCATGCTCCCCCTATCATCATGATCCCAATTTCTCTCCCCCTTTGACATCAATGGCAAAGGTTAGGCCTGCTCCCCCCGAGTTTAATGGAAAAATGTAACTCTCTTCTTTGGGGTTGCTCCCCCTGAACATGTGGCACTCAATAATACTTCATCCTTAGTTTTGGTCTTTGGGACTTTATCTTCCTTAGAATCCTTTTGTGTGGCTTTTGTCTTCTCTCTCTTCTTCATGTCTAGGATGTATATGTTGCTTGGTCTTCTTGTTGTAGTTGCAACCAATCTTCCTGAGTTATTTTCTCTGATTTTACATTTTCAGGAATCAAACGTAAGAGTGTATCCTTGATCACACATTTTACTAACACTGAGTAGATTATGATTCAAGTCTTCAACCAATAGAACATTCTTTTCTTTTACATTTTTTCATCCAATCTCTATTACACCTTCTCCAAGTATTTTGGCAGATGAGTAATCTCCAAATGAAACATTTCCACCCTTTCTTTTCAAGCTGATGAATTTGTCCCACTTCATTTGGATTCCTGATGAAGAAGTTATGACTATTTTACCTGGAACACCTATTTATTGACAAGCTTATGGACTGGTCACAAACCCTATCTTCTAGAGAGTGTATCTCCATAATTATAGTGAATCAAGAGATAAAATTTTTACGAGGTAACTTGATATGTCTTCTCAATACCATAGCGATTTCACCATCTCAATAGTTCTAGAAAAAAATGTATAGAAAAAATGGTAAGATGACCTGAAAATAACATACCTTAGAACACATCACCAAAATACTTCATCCTCCCTTGAAATCTGGCCTTCTTTTCTTCTTATTTCCTCTGAAATTCAACTTGTATCAAATGAATGTATAATGATGTTTATTTATACCATTTATGTCAATTCCTTTTAACATTAGGGCCGACCTGACACTTTCTTATTTTGTAATTCCTTTCTTTAATTATCTTCAGGGCCTACATGTACTTCCTTCTTCAATTCACTTTGTCATCTTTAAAAGTTCATTTCTCCTCAACCATGAGGATCCATGTGACATTCCACATGCCACTGGAAACAACATGATGTATACTCTCCATCCATGGGTGTTGTATTTGCATGTGCATTTTCCTTCATGTCCAAATACCTTCATCAATATTGCGGTCCAAAACACATGACTAGGGTTGACATCAATGAAAACAACCAATATTCCAACAAAGCTAACAATATGAAAAATAACAACTTTGAGAGTCATACACAAAAGGGGTTAATCAAGAAGACCTAGTGAAACACATAGAATAAGTTACAATAGGTTTGAATCTTTGAGCACTGAAGTGGAATGTTACAAATATAACAATTTTGGACACGTGGCCAAAGATTGCAGAATGTCAATCCTTCCTAAAGAACCTCAACAAAATAACAACAGTCATAGATAGGAACCTTATAAAATGACATGTATAAGAAAGCAAGATTAATATAGCAATGAATAATGCACAATTTCTCTAATAGCTAAGCAGGAGAAATGCAATTGGTATGTTGATAGTCGATGTTCAAAACACGTGATAGGTGATAGATACAAGTTTCTTACATTACGAAAGGAAAGAGATGGATAAGTCTCCTTCGAAAATGATGATTCAACCAAAATCATTAGAAAAGGCACAGTCCGAATTGGGAACATGAATGAAAAGGCAGAAAATGTTCTACTAGTAGAAGATATGAAACATAATCTTCTAAGTGTGAGTCAAATGTGTGACCAAGGTCATAAAGTTAATTTCGATTCACAAAAGTGTAAGATAAGAAAAGAAGGTTCATGGAAATTGGTCGCTATAGTTGCACGAACTTCAAGCAACATATATGTGTTAAGTGAAATTGGAAATGAAAAGTGTTGTCTAGGAAAGTAATATGAAAGTTGGCTATGGTATAGAAGAATGGGGCACATACATTTTGACAACCTTATCAAAGTCAGCAAAAGAGAAGAAGTCAGAGAAATTCCTCATATCACGAAACCAACCAACACTTTATCCAAGCATTGTCAACAAGGAAAGAAAACAAAGACTGGGTTTAAATCAAAGGAATATTCAACGACAAGACCATTGGAAATTGTGAATACTGATCTAGTTGGGCCAACTAAAACAAAGGGCTTAAAAGGTGATAAATACTTCATGTTATTAGTTGATGATTATAAAAGAATGACTACATTTTTCTTTCTCAAGAATAAGTCATAAGCTTTTGAAAACTTCAAGATCTATAAGGAAATGGTTGAAAATGAAATGGTTTCAAAAATCAAATGCTTGAGATCTTATAATGGAGGAGAGTTCACCTCAAAGGAATTTATGGACTACTACATCAATCATGGAATAAAAAGACAATTCTTTGTTGCTAGGACACCTCAACATAATGGAGTTGTTGAAAGAAAGAACCAGACAATACAGGAAATGGCTCGAACAATGTTAATGGATTCAAAATTGACAGATATTTTTTGGATATGGGCAGTGCATACAACAATTCACATTCAAAATAGAGTAATGCTCATAAACAACACTGACAAAACTCCTTATGAACTATGGAAAGGAAGACCAACAAATGTAAAGAATTTCAGAGTTTTTGGAAGCAAATGCTATATCAAAAGAGAAGATGGCGGAATGGTAAAGTTTGACTCTCATGTTGACAAATGAGTACTTTTTGGTTACTCAAGTACAAGGAAATAATACAAGTGTTACAATCTAAGATTGAACAAAGTTGTGGAAAGCATCAACGTAACAATTGATGAAACAGGCAGACCAGAATCAAAGGAAGAAAATGAATCAATGAAAAAACCCTCAGAAGAAGAAGAAGAACATGAAAAAGAAGTAGAAGAGGAAGATGAAGAGAATCTGAAAAAAGAAGAAGAGAAATTTCAACAAGTGTCTCCAAATACACCAAGTAAATGAGTACAAAAGAATCTTCCTTCATATCACATTATTGGAAACAAAGATAGAGGAGTTGAGACTAGAAAAAGAATCTGTTCACTAGAAAAAACACACCTATCACTCTTATCTACAATTGAACCAAAATGATTTTAAGAAGCCAGCAAGGATGAATCTTGAAATAATTCCATGGATGAAGAATTGGATCAAATAGAGAAAAATGACACTTGGGAACTGGTTCCAAGACCAAAGAATAAGAATGTGATGGGCACAAAGTGGGTCTTCAGGAATAAATTGAATGAAGATGGATAGGTTACAAGGAACAAAGATATATTGGTATGTAAAGGATATGCACAGGTTGAAGGAATTGACTTTCAAGAGACATTTTCCCCAGTTTCCAGAATGGAAGAAATCCATTTTCTTTTAGCTTATGCATGCTCCAAAAATATTAAAATGTATCAAATGGACGTAAAATCATCTTTTATGAATGGGGAACTTGAAGAAGAAGTCTACATTGAACAACCAGAAGAATTTCAGTTGTCAGAAAATGCATATTATGTGTGTAAATTAAAGAAGTCCTTGTATGGTCTAAACAGGCTCCTAGAGCATGGTACTCTAGACTGAGTAAGTATCTGCAACAGGTAGAGTTTAGAAAAGGAAGTGCATACAACAACCTCTACATCAAGGTAAGTCATGGTAATGTTTTATTAATTGAAGTTTATGTTGATGATATTATTTTTGGTAGTGATGATGAAAGGTTAAACTAGAAATTTTCAAAAGATATGTAGAATGAATTTGAAATGTCATTACTTGCAAAACTATCCTTCTATCTGGGACTTGTTGACAGGTGAAATTGAACGCTCACCAACTGGAGGAGTGGATCCAGTCTAGGGTTGTCTAAATAACCCAAGTCGTTTGGGATGATCCACCCCAATGGGTTTAGTGGCTCCATTGGCCGATCTAAGTCCTAGCAAAACGAAAGAAAACTAACTAAAGGAACTAATGTAAATAAAAACAACAATTAAAGAAAACTAATAAACAAATCTGAAATAAATATATACAGTCTATTGTCTATACTATACAACAATAATTCTATGAAACCAAATGTTCAATTATCAATAGGTATTAAATCTTAATCACAAATGTACAATATTTACAGATTACAGATTTTAAATGAAAACCTGCTAAAATCATTTGTAAACTTTCCTATGACAGCAAAACTATTGTTTTTTTATTTTTATAATTTTATGAGAAAGAAATAAAATGAAAACTATCTAAGTTGAACAATTCAAATAATAATCCTAACTATAAATATGAACTACATATATCTATCTAAACTTCTTAAATAACACTAATAAACTAACCTGTAATAACGCTTTCCAATTTGTCCCGTGCAAAGCATCTGATTCAACTGTTTGATGGGAGGAAACCTACACCAAATTTTCATAGGCTTCTTGTAAATAGGAAGTAGCAATGCTCTTTGAATATAAATGACAGGACAAACAAGACATAAAAAATGACAATAATCTTATAATTTACAAATCATCACATTTAGATAAATCTGTGTGTAAAGATTTGTACAAAATGATTCATTTAATAAAGAAGATAAACCTTTAATTCATTAAATTGAAACAAAGTGATTGTTGTACTTAAAATAAGAGAGATCAGATATGGACAACACATAAACCAAATCACGTCAACCTACAATGAATTACGATAGCTAAAGTAGTCAATAATTGATTGCAAACTGATATGAAGAAAGCTTGAAATACAAGTTTGATATATTGAAAGCTAAAACTGTTACAAGACATCCACTTTCATCCCATCTTGTATCATCATAAATCCATAGTCTATTCTCCCAATCATGATGATGGGTTCATTACAAAAAATAACAAGTATTTAAAGACTACAGGGTAAAACATCCCTGTGGGAATTATCAACCACTGTTTACAAAAAATCTGGGAATAATATCCCAAGTCTCTATTCCTGACTAAAACTAACAACCTATAACAACACTATATCACAAAAGTATCTCCTAAACTACCATAGCATATCCAATTGGTCATTGAAATTCTTATGCACCTGAAAGTGGACAAGAATAGCCAAGTTTAGATGATATTTTGTTTGTAAAACTAACAAAAATCTAAATTTTAAGACTAGCTACAGAATCTCACGATTCTGTAGATGGTCTTATTTGCAAACAAAATTGTTTTTAATCAATCCAAAACTAACAGAAATATATTCGCACTATTAAACAAATATTTAATTACTAATTGAAAACAAAAGAAATCGTTCATGCCAAAAATAACCAAATATTCTATGCTAATTGAGAGCAAATGAAATCGTGTTTGAATCTATTTCAATCGAAACAGACCCTAAGCGGATATCAAGCAAATCTCTGGTAAGAACTAAATATAGACATAATATGTCAATCCAACACTCAAAAAAATCATTTTTTAAATCCAAACTAACAGAACTGTACCAAATCTAACTTTGAATGCATCGCATTATACAAACGACTATGCTAATTCAGATGTACAGAATCATTTCAGAATCAAACCAAAAGAACTGAATCGAAGTAATTCAGGGCCGACACAATGCAAAATCGTATCAATCAAAACATAGCTATGTCCATTTTTAGCAAATAAATCTTCTGTATAGATCGAATGCAATCATAGTCCAGAACAAAAATATTCATTCAAAGCAAAATAGAATCATTTATTAAATCTATTCGAATAGAACTAAACGAAAGCAAACCCAATCGACTACCCTAATTCAAACCAACTCAAAAACAATCAATCGTTTATACTAATATGAGAACAATAAAATGGAATTATCCAAATCATAGCTATATTTGATTTTAGGAAAACGAATCGATGCAAACAAAAATAGTTTATGCTAATTCCAAACGAAATCTTTCATGCTAATTCAAATAGAAAAATGAAATAATTTCTGGTAATTGGAAGTAAACAGAATTGTTTTTAATCTATTCAAGAAAATAGAACTAATCGGCTATGCTAGTTGAAACTAAATCATACAAAATTGATGTGGAAAAAACCATACCTGGGTTGTAGGAAAACAACTCAGTCATGATAATATTGAATTGACAAAGGCCATTGCTGCTTCGACATTTCTAAAGACAATTGAACCAGTGGTTTTTTGTTTCTTCTCGTTGGCTTGTAGCCTATCATTCTCCTTTGATAGGATTGTCACCCGTTCCTCTAATGATTTGATCTTAGATTGAAACATGGGGATGTCTGTGTAATAAAGTTCAAGCTAGGAATTGCATTGGGTACATGGTGATTGATAGGGCTTTAGCATCACAGGCGAGGGTTCTTTCAAGTTACCCGGGGTGACACTGTGAAGCTTAATTCCGAGAAATTTGGGATCGTTTTTGAGGCACAGAGGTAAGTTGGAGACATAGTCATAGGGTTCCATAGATCAGAGGCCATGGGAATAGGGGTATTCCTCATCTAGGAAACGCTCGATCTCCGAGTCTGAATCCTCGCTCAAGACGATAGGTTTTTGGTCAGTGCCCTGCTTGGGCTTGTTCCGAGCACATCTCAACATCCATTGTGCATTTTTCTTTCCCTTACTGTTGATAGTAGTATCACCTCTGCCTTTCTTCCTCATAGGCCTCTTGATGGCCTTAGTATTGTCTTTAGCACATGGGTCGTCCACGGTATCGGGTAGGTCCATGTCAGGGAAATTTGAGGGTTTGACAGGGGGTAAAAGGGTAGGAGGTGACATGACTGGCTCAACCAATGTTTCAGTGTCCACAGATTTATCCATTAGAACACACTTGGGGGTGGAAAAGCCATTCTTTGATAGAAAGGCTTGCCAACAATCACCACTAAGGCTTAAATGATGAACGATGATGACTTTGATCAAGCCGTGATGGAAAAGGTTGCTATCAACCTTCTCACACTTGAATTTGTTAGCGTCATTTCTTGTTCTATTTGCAAAAGTATTCGGGTCTGCAAGTCGCACGAGAAGCGCCTAAGCATAGTATGGAAAAAATCTTATTTTGAGGCTTCCAATCAAGTGGGCGGGTGGAATTACGATGTCAGCAGCCCGGATCCATCCATAAGAGCAGATCAATGGTCATCGAAATATTTAGGCTAGCAAGTTGACCGATGTATAACATCAAAGAAAGTGGATTTTATGCTGATATTGAATCTGGGTCATCCGATTCCGCAACACATAGTGCGAGATCTAGTCTGCATATCGACAGTCGGGATTTCGAAGGGTGAAAGTCCCTCATCATCTCACATCCCAAAACCTCGAACCCTAGAGTGCAAAAGTGCCCAGAGGTGGGCCCACAGTATCGTGAAGTAACCTTAGCCATTCATCCACAGAAGACACCTGGCGTGCGATTAGCATCCTCACCTTTTCGCCCATCGTGAATTCGAAATACAAAAGAATAGCCTGTCATATTCTCGATGCGCGAGGTGCCTGGAGCATCCAGGACCCAAGCCCACAGCATCACCAAGTAAGTTCAGGGTCGTCATATCTGAGAGGGATGCGTGGCACCCAATTAGGCCATATCGGTGTTTCGCTCATCACAGATATGAATAAGCAAGGATTAACTCCCATTTGCAAACGCCGAAAGTGTTTTGGGAATAAACACAGGGTTGCAGCCCGTGGTCACTTGGGAAAGAAAGGAGCCGTGAAAAAGGGGCCAAAGGCATCGAGTCTAGTTGCTGAAAGGATCATCATGATATCCATGCGCCATCTGATCCGACCTTGATCTTGGTTTTCTCCTGGAGTAAATGAATACAAGAAGGGGTGGTTGAAACCTCTCCTCAGGCATTAAGTGCAAAGTATGGGTAATCTGGTAGGCGGTCTGCTCGAGAGGGTCCTATGTACCCATTTTTCTAAAGAATCCATGTCAAGTCTTCGACCAGCCGAAGGAAGTCTGCACATGCTAGCCCGACACTTAATGGCTCAGCTACTCCTCCTGTAGGAGACATGCGCAGTTAAGGTGGTGTTTGACAAAGAATACTCGTCTGAATTCGGTTGAAAGAACACTAAGACATGGATGACTGAGCACGTTGCTGTTAGGTGAATTTTCTGAGTATATAGACTCAGTCTTTGTATTTTTTAAAGCATCGATGGTTGAGCAAGGCTCCCAGTGGTAAACTTTAATGAAGCACTATTTTTCTAGTTATGTCTGGAATCTTGAGACTTCTTGTATTATGAATGTCAGTTTTTATTTCACGTCTGTGTTTACACTGTATTAGAATGGATCAGAATTGGAGAATCCAGTCGAGTTGTAACTGTTATAAGATGATGTAGAGTTTGATCGCTGTAACAGTCACAGTGTTTCTAATTGGTCCCTGTGATTTTCTTAGCACTGAACGACTTGGAATTGGAGAATCTAGTCAAGTCCCCCGTTTCAATTTCTCGAAGCTCTGAACTGGAGGATCTCGCATTCATAGTTTTTCTTCTACAAATTACTAAAAGGCCTATTGCCTGAGGTAGTTTGTCCACTCTTCTCACCAAGTCTTCAACCTGCTCATTTTCAAATCAACCCACTGACTAAAGTTAGATCAAGACCTCCTTTGTTCCTCGCATGATGGACCCAGTCCCTGAGTTTGAGTGATATCTTCCCAAGTCTCTACCCATTTGATCACCCATTAAAACTATCGTGACATAAAAATTTATGGGCATCAAGCTCTACTCCTTCTGCAATCAAGGAGTGACTTCCGTTGCTAACATTTCTGGCACTATTGCTGGGAAGGAAGTTGAAGATTTTCCCTTGGCATAATGACATTGAGCCTTTGATTTTGAAGGTGCATCAGACATCAGAGCCCTTAAAGATTTCTATTGTGCACCTGGAGACTCCACTGTGGTGACTCCATTGTTTCCACTTCACTGTTTCAGCTGTAGCTATTGTTAACACACCTGGAAGATAACCCAGAGGAGATTTCTCGAGAACGTTTCAACGACTGCTTTCTCAGCTTGAGAAGCTTCCTGGGGTAACGACAACGTTAAGATCTATCCTTGCATGGTGAACAAGGACCATGCATATTTGAAGCTGCACATCTTTCACCTGGCAACTCCACTAGTTCAATATGGAGAAAATTATAGCTCAAAGGTTTGCTTTCTGTGACTTTTCCTAGATAGTTGGGTTTCCTAATGCACTTCCTGATAGAGACCAATGGGAAGATTTACTCCCTGAATTTCATGCAACAAGTTGGGAGGAACCAACTGAGCATTTACTGGACTTCCATGAGGCTATTCACCAACACAATATCACGCATGAGGATGTTCGGATTAAGCTCTTTAGGTGTTCATTGAAGGGAGTTTCTCTTGAGTGGTGTCGATCTCTTCCCGCTGCAAGCATCCGCTCTTTAACAGGTTTTCATATAGCTTTCAATTCATTTTGTAAAGACTACTATCCAGCTGATTGTTTGTTTGAAAACTATTGTGAGGATTTTTCTTCGCTTCATGAAGCCTCTGCTGGCCCTGAAGACCAAGTCCATGATGAAGCTTTTACTGTGGAGGAAAGCATTTGCGAGGAAAATATGGAGGTGTTGAATGATATTAATTGTGTTAGCCCTAAAACGAAAGCATTTGACATCATATTAGATGCCTCTATTCTTTTAGATGTTCATAACGATCAACATGCCTCTTGTGGAAATTGTGAGTTTATAAAGCAAATGTGGTCCATGGTAGATGACTCACTTGGATATCGGGTTGAAGAAGATGTTCCTAGTAGATCTGCTCATGATGACGAAGACCCATTTTTTTTAAAAGAGGGGTTATTTGTGGAAGAGGTTTCTTCTCTTTTCCCCCAGGGGGTTTCTCATGATATATTTTTACCCAGGATTAAAGAGAAAAGGATTATGTATGAGCAGCCAGAAGCAGCAGGTCCCACTATCCCTAAAACGAAATTTTTTGATGGGATCACTGTTCTACAGGAAGGTCATATCAATGAAGGACAACCCATTTTTGATGTATATTATAGTGATGATGAGCAGCAAACTTATCCTACATTTGATCACTATAGAGATACTAAAGAGCCAGTCAGCAAGCAGAACCACCCCATGGTCCCTATTTATGATGAATATGAATCTGACCCGAGGGAGAGCCAAGAAGAGGAAAAGGAACCAGAGGAACAACTGAGAACATATTTCATTCCAGAGCCAGTCAGCGAGTAGCTACCGCCTAAGATCAGTGAGCCTATGTCAGTTTTCCACTCACATGTGCTTATCAAAAATATTCAACCACATGTGAGCAACTTTGTAGCAGAGGAGGCTGCCTATCACCAATTTTTCAAATTTCACCACTCATTCTATGACCCTATCAGCGAATACATGGAGTGGCACATCCTTTATGCCTTGGAGCCTCCCTATTCCATATCAACTTCACCCTATGAGAATAATTTGAAGAGTGTAGCCATTCTGCTGTCATGGTTACACCATCTACTGGTGATCATCGATAGAAATAAAGAGCTTCCCTTCAGGAAGTTGCTTGATTGTCTATGGTGGAAGTTTGCTTTCACCTAACCCCATGTAAAGTGTTTTATTAGTTTAGGATTGTATATAAATAATCTCCTTTGAGCATGTATTTTTATTTCATTGCTTTTATTTTTCAGCTTGTATTTTCAGCAGCGGGATGTTTTGAGCCTAACTCCATAGCTCAAAAAAAAGGCATTGAAGCTGCAGAATGAGTTCTTAGAGCATCGCAGGGATGACTCTATCCCCCATGGAGTATAATGTTAGCGACATTTCTTTTTCTAGGTGCAAAAGTATTCGGGTCTACAAGTCGCACGAGAAGCACCTGAGCGCAGCATGGAAAAAATCTTGTTTTGAGGCTTTCAATCAAGTGGGCGGGTGGAATTACAATGTAAGCAGCTCGGATCGATCCATAAGAGTAGATAAACAGTCATCGGAATATTGAGGCTAGCAAGTTTACCGATGTATAACGTAAAAGAAAGCGGCTTTATGCTGAGACTGAATCTGGGTCGTCCAATCCCGCGACACATAGTGCAAGATCTAGTTGGCATATCGGCAATCGGGAGTTCGAAGGGTGAAAGTCCCTCATCATCTCACATCCCAAAACCTCGAACCTCGGAGCATTTAAAGTGCCCAGAGGCGGGCCCACAATATCGCGAAGAAGCCTCAACTGTTCATCCACAGGAGACACCTAGCGCGTGATTAGCCTCCTCGCCTTTTCTCCCATCGTGACTTCGAAATACAAAAGAATAGCCTGTCATATTCCCAATGAGTGAGGTGTCAGGAGCATCCAGGAACTGGGCCCGCAGCATCACCAAGTAAGTTTAGGGTCGTCAGATCTGAGAGGGATGCGTGGTGCCCAATTAGGCCATCTCGGTGTTTCTCTCATCGCAGATATGAATAAGCAAGGATTAACTCCTTCCATTTGCGAATGCCAAAAATGTTTTGGGAATAGACACATGGTTGCAGCCTGTGGTCACTTGGGAAAGAAAGGAGCCGTGAAAAAGGGGCCAAAGGTGTCGAGTCTAGTTGCTGAAAGGATCATCGTGATCTCCATATGCCATCTGATCTGACCTTGATCCTGGTTTTTGCCTGGAGTAAATGAAGACGAGAAGGGGTGGTTGAAACCTCTCCTTAGGCATTAAGTGAAAAGTATGGATAATCTGGAAGGTGGTCTGCTCGAGAGGCTCCTGTGTACCCATTCTTCTAAAGAAGCCATGTCGAGTCTTTGACCAGTCGAAGGAAGTCTGCACACACTAGCCTAGCACTTAATGGCTCAACTACTCCTCTTGTAGGAGCCATGCGCAGTTAAGGTGGCGTCTGATAAAGAATACCCATCCAAATTCGGCTGAAAGGACACCAAGCCATGGATGACTGAGCACGTCATTGTTAGAAAAATTTTCTGAGTATATAGACTCAGTCTTTGTATTTTGTAAAGCATCGATGGTTGAGCAAGGCTCTGGGTGGTAAACTTTAATGAAGCACTATTTTTCTGGTTATGTCTGGACTCTTGAGACTTCTTGTCTTATGAATGTCAGTTTTTCTTTCACATCTGTGTTTACACTGTATTAGAACGACTCAGAATTGGAGAATCCAGTCGAGTTGTAACTGTTATAGGATGATGTAGATTTTGATCGTTGTAACAGTCACATTGTTTCTAATCGGTCCCTGTGATTTTCTTAGCACTGAATGACTTGGAATTGGAGAATCTAGTCAAGTCCCCCCTTTTAGTATCCCAAAGCTCTGAACTGGAGGATCTCGTATTCAGAGTTTTTCTTCTACAAATTACTGAAAGGGCTATTGCTGGAGGTAGTTTGTCCACTCTTCTCACCAAGTCTTCAACCTACTCATTTTCAAATCAACCCACTAATTGAAGTTAGATCAAGACCTCCTTTGTTCCTCGCATGCCAGACCCAGTCCCTAAGTTTGAGTGATATCTTCCCGAGTCTCTACCCATTTGATCTCCCATTAAAACTATCATGACATAAAAATTGATGGGCGTCGGGCTCTGCTCCTGTTGCAATCAAGGAGTGACTTCCATCGCCAACAGAATCTTTTGGACATCTTGTACAGACTATGTAAGAGATAATGTGGCATATTTAGAGGGTAACCTATAAAATTCATCAATAACCGAATATGATACATAAATACCAAGCCATAACGACCTTCGCAGGTTAGAAACTGCTTAACAATTGCCAAAAGATCATGCCACCTGGGTTTGAGGGTAGTGAGAGGCATACCTCTATCGCAGATACCAATATTTCTTGATGTGAATAGGAGCAGCCATGGCACCTCATCTACTTTGGAATTTTTAAACCACCTTTTCCCTGTAGATGGTAGTCCTGTAGCTAAGCTTAGGAATTCCTCATTTAGCTCGAGATGTATGTCTTCGACCTTAGCCCTACATCCATCGAAGGTGAGGGCAAACTGTTGGGAAACCGAAAGGTTGAAACCCTCAAATCTTTGGATGAACACCAGCCAGCCACTATTTTCTAAATACTCACGAGAATTATCAAATAGAAACAGAGTTTGGATACCATTTGGTTCTATGTGCACCACAGGTGCCATAGAATAGAATACACAGCGAGGAGGGTGAATGATCAAGGGTTTGAACAGGATATACGTCGGACCGATAGCTCACAGGATTCCCCGAAAACCAATAAAGATAACCCAGGATAAAAGGGAGGCATTAATGCCCAAGTGTGTGAAGGTGGTGGAAGGAAATAAACCCATGCAAAACAGTCATATCCAAATGTACAACCGACTGCACATATGGTGATTCAAATCACTATTACAATTAAATCCGAACAATTAACGAAAACTATGGTTTGTTGACACCAATGTTTGCACAAGCATAGCGTTTGCATGGTTTTTCAAAATCAAAACAATGTTTCGAATAAGAAATTGACCATAGAACTTATACAATGTATGAAACTATTGAATTAAGGTTCTAATCACCATATTAATGCGTTGTTATGAACCCATTGAATTTGATCAAAAGCAATAGAACATCAAACCACCATTGAATCAAAAACTCAATCATAAGAATATCATCACAGTCTTATAAAAATGAAGTCATATTAACAACAAGAAAATGTCAAATGAATAAAGGTTTTGGTGTCTTGCCAACTGTGCGACTATAATTGAATTGGAAATGTAATGAACACAGACAAGAGTGACAATAATAATCCAGTGACAAATTTAATGCCATTGACTTGACTTCGAAATCAAATTTTTCATGCTTGTAGTCGTGAAAACGAGAACAAAGGTAGGTGTGCAAATGCGCAAAATAATAGTGTTGTTTTATTCAAAGATTGCGATGAAAATCAAGGGTTCCAAAACACTTGTGCGGGAAGCTTATAAAGATAGGATAAAAATGAGAAATGGCTGCCAACAATGGTGACACACTTGTAGAAGCAGTTATCTCTACCAAAAGAACAGATTCAGATTATGATAACAAGAATAATTCAAACTCAAAAACAACCAGAAAATTGTCTAAACATCATTATTAATCAAATATTCCAGCAGTGTTTAAAGGATGAAAACTGATAACAGTCTTAAGACAAGCAAGCCACGATATTAAAGATAAAATCTCCAATACTATTGATAGGGCCACTGCTACCAGCAGCCATCCATAGCCTCGACAGGGTTGCCATTTAACCCACTCTGATATCTGTATCCTGCCAAGAAGTTCCAGATCATAATAAAGGACATTTTAAGGTCAGAGGTTTCATATTTGCAAATTTTCATATACCCAACATTGCTTCGCTGCCAGAGGGCCTGTTCAGTACCCCGACGAAGTTGTCTTGGCATCATGCATCCATTTACCCACTGCCAGCAGACCTGTTCAGCATCCCGACGGGTTTACAAGCACTTCCCACAGCTCTTTTAATGATTTATTTTGTTTTTTAAAGATATATAATCGAGCGGGGTGACGCTGAAAATTATGATATTTTAACATATTTTTTACAGACCTCAACAGAATTTCTAGAACTGCCCTTCATTAAGATCCAGAGATGGTTTTTTTACGAAGCCAACCTTCTAAAGCAGGGAGACATCTTCTGAGTCATTCCCTTAAGGAACAGGGACAGCGTGAGAAGATAATAGATGATCATGACAGGCTTTACTTACAGATTGAAATCAGTTAGCTTCTTTCAAACAACAGTCTTTGCCAACACAGATGTAAATTTCAAAAGTATATGTCTGATGTTTACACAATTTTTCATTAGTCGTTTTAGTGAAAGAATTTTCTGTTTTCCTTGTCTGAACAGTTCCAAAATTCAGGTATGTGTATTTCCAAAAGCAAAACTGATAAGCGCAAAGAAAAAAAAATCAAAGACAAAACAATAAAAGAAAGGAAAACAAAAGAAAAATATGTACATAGTATACAAAGGGTTGTCATCAAGTGAAAAATATTTTCAGAGCTTTGCCATTCACTGGGTAGGTGTCTGGCTGCCCCTCTAGACTCTGTAATTGGAAAGACCTGGGACCCAATTTCTCAGCAATTAAAAATAGTCCAAGCCATAAGTTTTGAAATTTCATGTGCTCTCCCTTTCCCTCATGCGGTTTGTCCCATTTCAAGACAAGGTCACCTACTTTGAAGTTCCTATCAGAGGCATAGTTAGAATCTTTTAGTGATATTTATGGTAATGGGGTAAAATGCTAAAGTATGGGTTAAAAACCCACTTATCCTAAGTTTTGAATGCTAATGCACCCATGGTAAGAAACAAGCAAGTCCGAGCGGCAGCGGTTCGCGCGCCCAGATCAACGGTGCATATGAGATTCCGAACCCCCCCCACCTTTC
>JZKD02S0074534.1:597998-612578 GCA_000966675.3 Picea glauca | reverse complement strand
TCAAACTGAAGTGTGAACTGAAAGAGAATATTCTCCAGGTGGAATATTCTCTCCTAAAATATAGGAGACTAGATAATGACTAATTATGATTAATAAAAAAATAAAATCCTTAGGACAAATAAATCCTAGGTGTGTGTGAAGTAACTCCAACACCCCTCGTGAACATCACTATGGTTAAAATAAAGATTGGGTCTCAGAAACGAGGCCATGTTAGGTACCCAAGTACAAAAGATACACTGAAAATAAAGTGAGGAAAGAGGGAAAACCTCATGGGGACCCCCCCCCCCCCCTCAAGGTACAATGTATGTAAAAATAAGAACTACAGTTGCTAGGCAACTGTGCCCTTCACTCCAAGACGACCTCACAGAGAATGGAATTTATGTTCAGTGAATGTGTTGGTGAAACTATATGTCATCTATTCTGTTGAAGGACAGAACTGTAAGTCAATCATCCCCTAGTGTACTAAGTCTTGGATGTAGTGCATGTGGATCTCGATGTTCTTTGTCCGCTGCCCTTGAACTGGATCTTTACAAAAATTCAGAGTGCTTTGGTTGTCACACCGGATGACGATCGACTGATGAAACTAAATGCCCAACTCAGTGAGAAAATGTTGTAGCCACATAGTCTGAATGGTTATGTTAACTACCCCTCTATACTCTGCCTCAGATGAATATAGAGGAATGGAATCTTGCTTCTTTCTCGACCAATAGATAGGCCCAGAACCAAGACTGAGTGAGTAACTAGATGTGGACTTGTGATCAATGCTATCGCCAACCCAGTTGAAATCAATAAACCCAATGAAATATAATGTAGAGTTTGTTGCATAATGAATCCCAAAGGTGATGGTGCCCTGTACGTATCAAAGCATATGCTTTGCATCTTTCCAATGTAGCTCATGCGACTCCTGCATGAACCTAGATACTGTGCCAACTGGATATGAGAGGTCTAGTTTGGAGTGTGTGAGATAAAACAATATCCCCACTAGATGTCTGTACAATGTGTTGTCAACCAGTGGAGTCTTCCCACCATCCTCAAGTTTGACTCCTGATAGGAAAGGATTCAGAGCAGACTTGCAGTCTATCATGTGAAATCTCTCAAGGAGATCTCGTGCATACTTGGCTTGAGAAAGTTTGATGCCTGATGCATCCTGACTAATCTCAAGTCAAAGGAAGAAGTGTAGCGGACCCATGTCCATCATCAAAAAGCTGTTATAAAGAATCCTCTTGACTGCAACAATCGCTGAAGTTGAGCAACTAGTGATCAACAAATCATCGACATACAAAACCAAAAGTAGAAGTGAATTAGATGTCCTGAGCATGTATACATTCGGGTTTTATTTACAATGTACAAAGTTTTGTGACAACAAGTAGGATTCCATATTGGCATACCATGCCCTTGGATCCTGCTTGATGCCATAAAGTGACTTCTTTAGTCGAAAAACCAAATATGAGTCCTGCAAAAATCCCTGGGGATGATCCATGTAGATATCCTCAGAGAGATCACCATGAAGAAATTCATTCTTCACATCCATTGGATGGACTTCCCATCCCTTGGTTGTCGTAATGGAAAGTTCCAATTGAATGGAATCCATCTTCGCTATTGGAGCGAAGTTCTCATCATAGTCAATACCATGAACTCACTAAAATCCTTTGGCAATAAGCTTGGCTTTGTATCTGTTGATCTGTCCATCTGCTGCGCTCTTGGTCCTCTAGACCCATATGCATCTGAAAAGTTTCCTCCCATAAGGAAGGGGAACCAGATCCCAAGTTTGGTTCTAGAGGAGGGAGTTGTACTCCTCCTGCATGGCAGATTCCAAAAAGGGATTTCTAGCAGCCTCGCCATAAGACTATGTATCTGAAGACTGAACCAAGAAAATATTCCTAGAAGGCAATGGTTCTATGGTAGTGAGTGCAATAGGAGGATCCTAGAAATCATATCAAGTCCTCTTAGTATCGGCTGGATCTTCTACAAGATTCCCTACATCCTGAAGAGTAGTTTGTGCCCACTTGGGCCTATGCTCTAGCTCTGGCTCTGCAACTGCATCTGGATGCTCTAACTCTGCATCTGACTATACTGACTCTAAATTTGAATCTGAATCCTCTGATTCCTCTGAATCAGAGCTCTCGTCTGAAGAAGAGTCGGCATGTGCATGCTCATTATCTCGGACAGGTGGAAGAGTAAAGGTGTCTGCATGTGATTGTTGAGGTACATGCGAGACACTTTCCCCGAATTGGACATTACGCTCAATGATGAACCGGTCTGAGGAAAGATCAATAAGACGATATCCCTTCACAATGTTAGGGTATCCAACAAAAATTCACTCAGTTCTTTTTGGATCAAGTGACTTCCTCTTTTCAGAGGGAATCCTGGCCCATGCACATGAACCAAAAATACGAAAGTGGGTCACTTCTGGTTTGAGGCCGCTCCAGGCCTTGCAGGGGGTCTTATCCTTCAAATATCAATGAGGAGATCTATTTTGGATGTATTTTTCATAGTTAAGTGCTTTGGCCCATAGTATATATGGTAGTGACTTTGCATGCAACATGCAAGATGCCATCTCCTTTAGAGATCGGTTTTTTCGCTCAGCAACTTCATTTTGCTGGAGTGTAGGGAACCGCATGCTACAACTGAATCCCTGCCTCATGGAAAATATTGTGGATCTCATGATTCACATACTCTCCCTCATTATCAGTTCGAAGGAATTTGATATTCTTTCCAGACTGTGTCTCAACTAAGGATTTGAAATCTTTGAGGTGTTGAAAGACCTCGAATTTTTGCCTGAGAAAGAAGATCCATGTAAAACGTGAGAAATCATCAACAAAAATGAGAACAAACCTCACTTTGTTGATCGATGGATGTGGAAAAGGACCCATGAGGTCATTGTGGATCAGATCTAAAGGTGCAAAAGCTCGCTGAGACTTTCCCTTATTGAATTTCTCTTGAGGGTGTTTTCCAAGAACACATCCCTCACATACTCCCTTAGAGAAATGGATGTTTGGTAGACCATCAACTAATTTGTGCTTGCTAATTTGTTGCATGTATCTGAAATTTAAATGTCCGAACCTTTCATTCCATATCCTACTACTTTCATCAACATGAGTAAGCAGTAAAGCAGAATCAGGTTCAATGAATTCAGAAAATGTATACAATCTAGACTGATGATTTACCTCACTGGTAGCAACCCTAGAGTTGGTTTGCATGTAGTAGATGTCCATAGAATTTGGTGTGAAGTTGAATTTCTTTCCGGCGTCGGAATTCGTCATATAATACACCGAGAGAATGTTGACAAAAATCTTGGGAACATGCAACATGTTCTCAAAGCTTTCGTTGGTGAGTTCAATCCTTCCTTTGTCGGTGACTTCGACATAAGAGTTGTCCCCCATCATAATAGGAGGACCTTTGCATGCATCCAACGAAGAATATATTGCTTCTGAGGAAGGCATGTGATGTGATGCTCCTAAATCTATAATCCAAGCATCGAGAGAGGAGTTGATGGAAATCAAGGCATGGCTAGAATTGCCTTTCTTGGAATTTGGATCTTCTGGCTTCTTCTTCTTTGCACCCTTGAGGATGCGATCTCTAAGGTTTTTTTTATGAAGTATTTGAGACATCATATCTATTTTATTTTGCATGCATGCAGATTCCAAATGGAATCCTTTGTGACAGTATGTGCATTTCTCTCTTTTTCTTCCCTTTTCTCTTTTGGATCCGGAGGCATCGATGAAGGGTTTTGTGTACCCTTCCTTCTTCATATGTGCATGAGCTTTCCACTTATCTTTATCTTTATATTTATGATATTTTTGGCTTCCATAATGCATAGTAATTCCATGCACCCTTGGGCCTTTGATTGCGTCCATGTTGATGAGCTTGGTTTGCTCTTGTGTCAAGGATTCAATAAAATCCTCAAGAGAAGGCATATTCCAGGTGGCTCTAGAGGTGAATCTGACAGTATGGAATGTAGATATGAATACTTATAATTCAAGACCAAGCTTGGAGAGAGTGGTGAGAACCATTTCTTTCTCCTTCTTCAATTTATCAACCCCACAATCTTTGAGTTGCAACAACAAATCCTTGAATTTTGTAAGAAATCTTGGATATTCTCGAATCTTTTTGGATCCAATGTGAGAAGCTCCACCTCCAGCATGTGTCCCCTCATCTCATCCTGTTTTCCAGAGATCCCTTCCAATATGGTCCATACTTCATTGGGAGTAGTCTTACAGTAATATATATGAAAAAGGATATTGGGAGAAATAAGACTGCAAATTGTTCTGAGTGCCTCATCCATGTGATTTAAGTACTTGGATTTTTCTATGGCTGATATCGTCTCTGTATCTGTTTTCATGGTTAACCTGTACAAACCTTTGGATTGAATATGTATGGATATTTTCTCCTTCCATGCAAAATAGTTGTAAGGTGTAACAATGAATTCTTTTTGGAATTCCATCTTTCCGTTGTCTTCAATATTTTGTACCTGCAAAAATTTTTGGTGTAGATTTTGCTTAGCAGTCCATCAGCTCTGATACAATGTAAATGTGTTGAAACTACACATAATAGATCTAGCTAAACCATTATACACACATTTGCAAAGAGAAGAGGAGAAAGAAGGAGAGAAAGAATGAAATAATTCTCATTAACTGTTGTGAATAATGAATAATTTACACATGATATACTATGTATAAATCAATGATTTTGACTTGAGGTGAACCAAGTCACCATAGTGGTGGTCTAGAGTGATATGGACACACACCAACAGTTACGGGAGTGAACTACCACCTATTCTAGTCTCTCAGGCAATTATGGGAGTGAACTGCCACCTATTCTAGTCTCTTAGGCAATTACGGGAGTGAACGACCACCTAGTTGAGTTAACTAGTCAACTAGTCTTCAGTTAACTGATTGAACATAAAGTAGTGAAGAGTTAACTCAAGGAATAAAGGCTAGTGTGCCACTTTGGTGATGATACCAAGGAAAGGTCGAATTATCATGGTGATGATCCCAATGTTTCATGGTGATGATCCCAATACAACATCTAAACTCAACTCAACTAGTCAAACTGAAGTGTGAACTGAAAGAGAATATTCTCCAGGTAGAATATTCTCTCCTAAAATATAGGAGACTGGATAATGACTAATTATGACTAATGAAAAAATAAAAACCTTAGGAAAAATAAATCCTAGGTGTTTGTCAATTAACTCCAATAGTAGCCTCCTTCTGGTTGTAGCCAGAGAATTAGGGAATTGGTGCTTCCCTCATGTTGTAGCCTAAGAAACTAGGGGGTTGGAGCCTCTTTCCAGTTGTTGCTAGAAAACAAATAAAGTTGGTGCTTCCAATCAATGTAATTCTTCAAGACATATAAGAAAAATCATTATGTGTTTTTTTCCCAATTTGGGTTTCCACATAAAACACTGGTGTATTGTGTATGTGTGTGATTGTTCATTTTTTATTGCTCATTAGTTGATAATAATTGTACATTGATATAACACTTGGATTATTTGAATAAAAAGGATTATAATTATGCTATTATTGATTCAGCCCCCCCCCCCTCCACCTCAGTAATCCAACACTCTATAGGTCTTTCTCCTAGATCTTCTTTCATTTTTTCAATTGCTTCTCTGGCCTTTTGTACCAATTCATGTTGTTCAAAGATAATTTGTATGAATGGACATATTTCTTCCATATACTTGATGATATCCATCTATATTCTTTCCTTGGCCTTATATAGTGTCTTGGCGATGAAAGTATCCTTCTACAACTATTGTAGTTGTTGACTGAGTCTTTGAGATTTATGCATTTCTACATGATAACTAGACTGGAACATGGAATTCAGGTCTTGGAGGATTTTTACCTCTTCTTGCAACTTTCTGATTTCCTCCCCTTGAAGGGACATGTATTCCATAGACTTCACCATCTTCTTAGAAACATATGGAACTTTCACTTGGATAGTTGATGGAATCTCTATTGTTGTAGCTATTGTTGTTGTACTAACTCTTGTTAGAGGGACTACCTCTAGTGGAATAATATCCATTTGCACACTATTTTATTTCTCTTTGATCAATTTTTCCAGTTCAACCTCCATCTCTTTTATTTGTGCATTCTGCTCCATGATTAGATTCTACATCTCTTTGTGTCCTTCACTTTCATCCATCTCCTTTGCTTGTGAATCCTCAGTGGCTAGAAGTTTCAGTTGCTTTCTCAAGGAGGATATATCAACATTTTTCTTCTTCAGCAATTCTTTAGCTTCCTTGACATTCAATGGATCATATCCAATCTTTAGCACTAAATCTTCTAGATATTTAATCTTATTGTCTTTGGCAAAAGATGATATCTTCTCTAGCTTCAATTGGGATTGGATGTTATTTAGAGACACCTATAATTTTGAAGCATTCAATGATGTGTTTGTCAAGGTGGAGAAAATCATCTCCCATGTTTGCATGTGCTTGTCCATTTGGTCCACTGGATGGACCTCCTTCACATCAAACTCAAAATATTTTTTAATATAGTCAACAACTGTCTTGTGGTGAGGGACTTGCGCTTGTAGGAATTCCATTTGCATTCTTCCCTTATTTGTGTCAAATGCTAATAGTAGTTTATGATGGGCAATAGAGGTCTTCTTCCAAAATGGGGCATATGTAATACTATTCAGGAGTTCATTCCTCTCCTTGATCTGTTTGTATTTGTCAAAGATATTTGACCATGTTGTCTCATGAGAGGACTCGACTAACAAAGTAGTGTCTATTTTTTTTGGATAAAATTTGGACACTATGTATTGACTGCCTAAGAATGTTGATGAATGTGGTCCCTCTATGGCTATGGTGGACTGTGTTTCTCCTTCTTTAAGCATGTCTGGTGTGTGACTAGTTTTATCCCTCTTCCTATAAACTTGAAAATATTCAACTGAAACCTCTGTGACTGAAGGTGGAACCTCTTTCCTAGCTCTCTTTTCTATTTGTAATTGAGGAGTGTTGGTATGTGAATGAGTGATAGGGGGAGGTTGTTATTTTGTTTCCAACAATGTATTTTCTCTCCAATCTATCTGATTCATATACTTTTCTACTTCAAGCTTGTGTACATGAGCATAAGGAGTGATCTTTTGTTTGAACATGAGTTATTATATGACACCAAATGGGTCATAATTCCATGTGAAGATCTGACTGAAGCTCATTTGTTTCAAGAGGTTGTCAGCCTCTTCTCCTCCATCTCTATTGTTGCATATGAAATAACCAATTTGGATCTTGATTCTAAGTTGTCGTTTATTCTTAACTGATACAAAATGGATGTCATCGGAGTTTATCATATGCCTGATATATTCCAATGAAAAGATCCAGATGGGGAGATATTTTGGAATTCTATATGGTGGAAATTCACATCCATATACTCTGATTTCAATATGGTTCTGGTACAAATACCAATCCCCTATTTTGACAAAGTCAAAGAGGTGGAGAATTCTTTGGAATTCTTCATTAATTATTGGCTCCATTCTGCTGTTGAGCCTGCACACCACTGGGTGATAAAATTAATAAATGAAATCTTTAAAGCTGAACTCAGTGGAATTTTTTCTCATTAGTGAGGTCCATGAAGTCATTGATTGAGGGTTTCCTTCCTGACCCAATTTATGGAAAGCACATGAGAATCTATCTGACTGAAAAAAAGGGAACATGTACACCAGTACTAAGGAATATCTAAACATTCCTTCTATTGAGAATTTGAAAAACTGCTCATGTATGTTGTCAGCCAAAAACCGACTGATATCAAACTAGACTGTAGATTTCTCTTATGTGGAGAAAATGCACATAAAACCTATGATAGGTTCACCTACCCATTCATCATAAAAAAATCTTAACATGTAACAGAGGGTGGAAATAATTTGGTTTTCCTTGACAGAGAAGATAGAATATGGATAGGGAGGGTTTTTCTTAGGAAACCGAGCATATTCTGGCAGAAAGATTTCAAAAATTTGGGCTCTTTCGGGGAAGGATAGTTTCTGATAGAGATCATTCAAGACTTGGACAGAGAAAGGGCTAGCAAAATCAATTATAGGGATCTGTGACATATGATTGATCGATTAAGGGGTAATGGTGAATAGGGTTTCACCAGAGGAAGACATGATGGCCCTTTGGCTAGGAAGATAATGAGAATGGCACTTAAGGGAAAATTATGGGAAATGAAAATTCTGGGGAAACATGTATAAGGGAAAATTGGACTCTTAGAGTCGAATTTCATCACTTTTATCCAAGAAAATGTATCTTAGCCAGAAGTGTAATTCAAAGAAGTCGAATTCACACTTTGTCTCTATAATTCTATAGTCTTTGTCTGCTAGAGGAACACATCCATATACTCTGCTAACAAAGATCTGAGGGAGAAAAATAGATGATTGTAATTACTTGGATTAATGGCACTTGTTGACAATGTATCTTGGTGGAAGTTAGCTCAAAAACTAGATTCGGCGTAGTGTCAATAGTGTTTGGATCTGTGAATAGGGTAGCAATGGTGAATAAATGGGGTTAAATAGTGTAGGGAGGTGTCTATTATGGCACGGGATGGTGACTATATGAATAGCGGTCATGGGGGATGCATTGATTGTACAACGGGTAAGCGGGGTGTTATGTGTGATAGGAGATAGTGGGGTATGGTGGCATAGTGAGATGGGTAGTTTTGGGTAGGTGGTTAGGAAGGATTCTGTAGAGGGGGGTAGGTGGTAAGTGGAATTAAGTTGGGGGGGGCGAGGGGGATGGGTCCGAAATGACGAGAGGTGGAAAAGTTATGCGGGGCCTATGTCGGGAAAACCACTTTTCTGAACCCCCCCCCACACCATTAAAGGAAG
The DNA here is from genome assembly GCA_000966675.3 of Picea glauca. Lineage (NCBI taxonomy): Eukaryota > Viridiplantae > Streptophyta > Pinopsida > Pinales > Pinaceae > Picea > Picea glauca. The sequence goes on along the minus strand of JZKD02S0074534.1, from coordinate 603,758 downwards.
AAAGCTCGGGGGGGTCCGAAAAGCATTGTTGGATGTTGATCTCAGCACTGCATGATGTCGTCGATGGAAGTTGTGCACCTTTTAGTCGCATAAGGATAAAAAGTCATATCCATGATAGAATTTAGGATTAAACCATGCGATGGGTAGCCCTAGGCTTACCCTTTCTTATTTTTTCACCAAGGTGTTATTTCCTAGGCTAAAAAACACCAAATTAATTCAAAGAAAAGATATTTTCACAATCCCTTTGCAATTTTATTGAAATGAACAACAGTAACCTAACTCCTATCCTAATTAACTAACACATTAATCCATCTTAGACTGTTGGATTAATTATTAATCTAACCTAACTAATTTGGCCAAGATTAGACTGTTTGACCAAATTTATTCACTAACCTATCAACATAAATTTAAAAGGTTTGATCATGATTATATAGTATGAATCAAACCAAGTTTATTTTCATGGGGTTATATATATATATTATACCCTCTTTTCATTTTTTCTATTTTTATCCTTTTTCTTTTTCTTTTTCTTTATTTTTTTCTTTTCTTTTTGTTTTTCTTTTTGTAAATCATTTAGAGAATAAAACATTATTTACAAGAAAATTAAATAGATGAAGAAACTCTAATCACTAGGTGATACTATGAAATATAGGGTTATAACACATGGCTTCCAATTTGAATTACACTATATATCCATGTGAAAATATACAACACAACTATCCATGGCCATGGAGAGGAAAATACAAATGTGTTTACATGCCAAAGGTTGTCATGGTCACAAACAAGGCCTAGTAACACAAGTATCAAAATCAATCTGAAGATATATGTATACAATGGATTACAATATGATCTCCCATGATCATTGAAGTCATACATGTACTGGTCCAGTGAAAAGGTAGTAACAACTTAGGAAAGATGTGGCTACGAACTAATGTCTTCAAGTCTTCTAAACAATTCACCAAAGTTGCAAGTCTACATCGTGTGAATAAAAGAGTTGAGGTCGAACAAAATAAGACTTCGTTTGATTACCAGTCATTGAGGTATACAGTTAAAAAAATGAGACAACCTATCGATGATGGAAGTAGGTATAAAGGCACCAAGTACATTCTTACAAGTGTGAATAAAGGATTCGGGGGTTGAACACTTGAAGAATCCATCGATCATGAGACATTGGTTTATTCCCAATTGTCGATGGAGAGAGAACTTGCCACTAATGACTGCAAGCCTCTAGATACTCATAGGATTCTAGGTCTCATTTCCTAAATAGATGAGATGAATTCAATGGAAGGGGACCCACTGAAAGGAGAGAATTAAGGCATATCTCATCATTCAAAACAAGGTACAAAGCAGGAGCTTGATGATTTAGAGGAAATCAGACGAATAACATGTTAACGAACCAATGAACCTATTCATATTTTGTGTGTGCCAAGTGAAAGAGGTACATGAAAAAGACCCTCTAAATAGTAGCCAATGAGGAAAAATGCTAACAAAGGTGAGGAAACCACCAATAAGGCTAATGGCATCCAAGAAACTACACAAATTCCAATGTGTGAATAAATGCCTTTCCGTCGAATACAAGGGAAACCACCTAGTCAATGACCAATAATGAAATGTTGACTATTGGGTTCAAGGTTACCTACCAATGAGGAAAGTAAGACCAGGGTGCACAATAGGACTACAACTTCATGTGATTCTGATACAAACTAAGGGTATTTCTGACATGAAAATTCAAGAGTTATGAGGAATGGGCGACACAGGTTGATAGAGATCCTTTGAACAAGAGCTTGAGACATATGGAAGACAATAGCAGCATAGAATCGATGATGAAACTATGAGATGCAGGAGGCATCAATCAAAATCTCCACAGGGATTGAAAGAGTAATCAGTTGGGGGAGTAAACTCTCTGTAATGAACTCATCTTCCTAAGGCCATGCCAAACCCAAAATTATGATGACAAGTGGACTCAAAAAAAAAAATCTTTGTTCAAAGGTGACACGAGTGCTGCTAATATAAGATAATACTCCCTTCCCTCCCTTTTTTTTTTTCATAGTCAAATGAATGTTATGATACAGAGGAGGAAACGTGTATCTCAAGTAAGAAAAACTAGTTCCAGCACTGGAACATACCTGTGCTCAATGCAAGGAGGTGCATGCAGGAGATGGACACTCAGGAGAATGTTCCCTTCTAGGTATAAGGTGAAAAGTTGCAAATGATATAAATGAGACTCTTCTTGGTTGAGGAGGCAAAACTGTTGAGGAAAATGGTTTATAACGCAAATAGAGAACTGACAATCGGCTCAATACTACAAGCAAGGGCATGAGATGCAATCACAACTTAATGCCAAAAAATGTTTTTTTTCATAATATTAGTCTACTTGGTTTGAAAAAGGGATAAAATTTTACCAAATATATGTCCTTTCAAATCCAATTTACGAGTGTGAAAGAGACAAGTTCACTCGACAATCTTTTCACTTTTTTGAAAACAAGTTAGAAAAGAGCTTAAATCAAAATTGCTTGGGAGTTCTATAGGTATAGGTCAACACGTTTATGACTGAGAAATGAGGTTCAACATAAATTTATGTATTATCTATAAGGGACTCCCAGTCCTATGGAAAAAATATTTTCATGTGCACCAAATGAAGAAGAGGATCTAACTAGGGTACCCATGTTTGGTGAGTCTCTACCATTTGATAATGAAATGTATTGTAGCAGATGGAGGGTTTTGTGCTGCTAAAAAAAGGGTTCGTACATAAGGCATATGACTAACATGTATAGGACAATGCAATTGTGTATGATGGAACAAATACCTATCCTATATGTTGGTAGCAAAAATACCTATCTGTAGTTACGAACGATCGACATAACACTAAAAAAAGTAAGAATCCCTGGAGAAAACTACCAAAACCAACTTAATCGACTGTTGTATTAGTCCATTAGGATAAAATATGATCCAAAACTATGTAAAGTGGGTAAAAAATGCTATAAATCGTAATAAAAACCAAATTTTACTATGTCATTTGACATTTTTACCCAAATAGTGGATTTTGGATCAAATTACCTCCAATCTTCAACTGGTGATTCTGGGAGATATGAATGACGAAATCTGCGACCGTCTGAACCAGGTAATTTCTCTTCCTATCCTCTCTCTTTCTAGTGGATTACATTTTTCTTTTAGGTTTGAAATTTTAAGTTATCTAGGGTGCAAATCAAAACTTTAGGTGTACACGGGCTACCATTCATCGGGTCATGTATACGTGTGATTATACATGGTTGTCTAAAAGACAACAAGCGTATACTCAACTCTATACACAACTGTGAATGTTGCAGCCCATGTATATGTTCATAAACAAAGTTTTTGATGGTTTCTAACTCAAAAAGTGATGTTTCTCTGGCAAGATGGTGCTAGATTGGAGGGAAAGGGAACATGAGGAGGTAGATGTTGTCATGGAAAGAGATCCGGGGACCCAAATGGCCTTGAAAATATGAGGGTTGTACAATTTTGGGGCACTCAAAGGGATTAGGTCCCAATTGAGGTTGCTATTGTTGCTCACAGATTACTGGGATCCAGACACTGAGAGCTTCAACCTTGATGGGAAACCATTAAGGATTGAAGTCAAGGATATTCATTTATTGACGGGGTTTTCACATTCAGGTGAGGTGGTAAAACTCAAAGCCTATGGATTTTGGAGTGGTATGAATATAGAAGAATACATAGACGCTCACTGCATTTCAGGGAACGAGAAGGTCGGGATTCAACTTCCCATCCGCGTGATAAACAATCTAAGCCTCAAGATTGTTGTTCTCATTTTGACCCGGATCACAAGATTTTATTTGTTGCACCAGGAATCAAGGTCGCTTATGTTCTAATATATAGAGTGTTTGAGACCCATGGTGTATGATTGGTGCACCTCACTACTAGCTAATATGAAGAGCCAGCTGACAGAATGAAAACAGGGTGATAAGAGGAACTTCAGGTTTCCTTCCATCTTTTGTATCTTTTTCTTTGAGTGGGTTCCAGGTTTGGGACCTATAATTGAGATCATTCCTCGAGGACCTCATGATCCATCCATGGCATGGTGGACTGAGGTGATGAGACGATAAGGGGGAGGTAGGTTTCCCACACCCTACAAGAATGATTTCTTTTATTAGTGGAGACAATAGGTCATTACTCTGGATGACTACCCCTATGCAGGGATTGACTTCAGAGGGGGCCCTAACATGCCATTTCCACCAGGGACCACCTACGGGGACATAGGTATGCCAAAGTTTTTAAATATTTCATTTTTTTTTATTTTTTTTTGTATACGAAAACAAAAATATTTTTGGATGATTCTTAAGTACTAAATAGACATGTATGTGACATAGACATAGGTTTGCGATGGCCAGATGGGATTCCACAACATTGTTAGAGGCACAGGGGAGATGAGGCAGCAGGATTAGAATCCAAGAGAGTTCTTCAAAACATGCAGATCAACCTGTCTTGTTTGACACAAAGGATTATGATGGTTCAAGTAGAGGATCTGTCAGAGGCTATGCAACGATAGGTCATTGGCATGCCTTGAGCTTAGGTGTGACTCTTTCAATGTATCGAAAATGTCGTAGTTTTTATCATGACACACATCTGGCTCCAAAGGCGTAGATGTCATGGATTTTGTATTATCGACTGTGTATATGTATTGAGGGTGTTGGCCCCAATTTTGTACTATAAACATCATATTTTTTTAATATATATATAAAACATGGTTCTTTGTCTTTACTTATGTTACACTATTTATATTGATGAGAATGTTTTCCTTTCTTTAGTTATGTGAAAAATGCCAATCTTAAATGAAATTAGCATAAGATTTGGATGTGTTCAAGAAATTTCTATTTTAGGCACACTAGTTCAATGGGAGTTAACTGAGTAGTTCTATTTTAGACTTTCTAATTTTATACCATCACTATTATGGATGCATTCCTAATTATAGGATGTCATTTCCTATATGAGTGAAGATCACTCACTCGTTGATTAGATCATAATATACATTGATTCTCATTCTTCATTGTGTATCTCTCCTCCTTTTCTTGATAAGATTTGTTTGTGTATTCTTTAGCTAGGTCTCTTATGTAGGTTTCCATGAAACACTGACATGGTATCAGAGTCGAGATGCTTGGAGAAACCAAGAAAAGCTAGATAAGAGAGAAAGAGGATTGAGTAAACATAGTTTATGCCATCATCACGGTCTATACCTATCGAAAGGTGAGATTATTAGAATCAATGCAGCATGTCCCTATCGAAGGGTGTGATGGTCACACTCATACTATACACAACCAAGGTGCGACATCGTCACATTTTTTTCTTAATTTGGGGGGCGACGATTCAATTTTTCACAATTGTCACATTGTTTCCTTCACTAAGGTGTGACGATTCAACATCGTCGCACTGTATCCTTCTCTAGGGTGCGATGTGTTAGCACTTTGTAATTTGCCCAAGGCTGTAAGGCAGTCACAGAGACAACATCAAAACCACTTCGAGTCTTGGATCTAGCCCTCCAAGACTCAGAGAGGGATCTCTCTATCTGATATAGCTCTGTTTTAATAGATATTAGGCTATCTATGAAAGTATGGGATTGGGGTTTTTGAAAATATTTAGATGAAGATGTGGTTGAAGAGTTTCTCAGATCACCATTGGGCTATGGGGTCTATTTATAAGACAATGATCAAATCAAATCTAGAGGTAACTGTCTCCATAGGCCAAGATAGTAACAACTGTTGGATCGAA
>JZKD02S0074534.1:562305-576790 GCA_000966675.3 Picea glauca | reverse complement strand
ATTTCTTTTATGTCTTGTTTGTCCTGTAACATACTTCAAGAAGCAGCATAGCTGATCATTTTCGAGAAGCTTAAGGACTAAATGGTGTGAATTTCTTCCTCCAACCAGCTTAAAAAGTCATCTTGCACAGGACAAACTTGGAGCGTTTCCAGGTCAATTAGTTAGATGCTTATTGATTTGATTAATTAGTATAATATAAATGATAGCTTAGTTAGATTTAGATTATATTTTTTTATTTCAGTAACATATATTAGATTGTCTAATTTCAGTTAGCTTTCTTTCCTTTTTATAAAAACAAAAAAATCAAAAAGAGACCCTTGGCTGTCTCAGGGCAGTGATCACATGAGTTTTGCAGGTTTTAATCAAATCTGTAGTTTGTCCATATTGTATATTTGTGAATAAGGAATATCATAGCTGATAATTAGGTAGTTGATTTGAGTTATTATAATCATAGTTAGTATCTTGTATATATAATTAGTGGGTAATTTATAGTTAGATTAGTGTAGTTAGTTTAGTTTGCTTTATTAGTTTCTAGTTTCATTTATTAGTGTAGTTCTTTGTCTTTGTTTTATTAGTTTCTAGTTTCCCTTTAGATTTCTTAACTCAGATCACTTCTCTTTGGTTTTCATATGAGACCTTAAGGCGGCCAACGGAGCCGTTAAACTCGTCAGGGTGGCCCATTCCAAACGACTTGGGTTATTTAGACAATCCTAGACCGGTTCCACTCTCCCAGTTGACGGACGGTCAATTTCGCCCGTCAACAGGAGGTCATGGAGAATGGGAGGCAAGTCTAGAGGTTGATATCGGTCTGGGATTTTTGCAAGCACAGTAGAAGAAGCAAGGGGCTTACAACCATCCAGTGGTTTTGCAAGAGTAGAAGATAAAGCAGGAGGCTTATGTCTCACTAGGCTTTCTACAGATGCATCTGGGATGTGTATAGGTGTATGAGCATGTACATAATCTACAATTGGGGATATGATCTCTTGAGACTCATCAATTGACTGATGGTCAAAGTAATATTCAACAATATACTTTTTATCAGGCTTAGAAAAAGACAAGACATGATTGCAGATAAAACCAAAGATGTCTTGAATGCAATTTGACCTTGAATACCTGGTCTTTCTAGGCTGCTTGGCCATGTTTCAGGTTCTTCCTCTAGTGGATTCTTCGAGTTGGCACTGTCTGGAGCTGATTGGAGTCGCCAGGTGAATGATCTCAACCTTCTTGTGTCTGGTCACTGTCCACCATCAGTGATCAGATCTGGAGCTTTGAAGTGTACTACTGGGGAAAGTTCCCCAGTGGAGTCGCCATTCGGTTAGCACTCTGTAATTTGCCCAAGGTTGTAAGGCAGTCACAGAGACAACATCAAAACCACTTCGAGTCTTAGATCTATCCCTCCAAGACTCAGAGAGGGATCTCTCTGTCTGATATAGCTCTGTTTTAATAGATATTAGGCTAGCTATGAAAGTATGAGATTGGGTTTTTTGAAAATATTTAGATGAGGATGTGGTTGAAGAGTTTCTCACATCACCATTGGGCTATGGGTTCTGTTTATAAGACAATGATCAAATCAAATCTAGAGGTAACTGTCTCCACAGGGAAAGATAGTAAAAACTGTTGGATCGAATCAAGTTTAAAGGGTGTCTATTTGAGGAAGAAAAGGGGGAGGAAAAACTAAGCAAATGAGTAGTTAAGAATTCATATACTGAGTTTTAGAAGAAAACATAAAGATTATTGAAAAAATTGGACAAAGAGTATGCACACATAAATTCTTCTCCATTAAATGTTCTTCAATAATAAGAAGTGAAAATGCTTGAATGATAGTAGAAAGATAATAAAAAATAGACAAGGGACACACCACCAACACTGTTACACGAGAATCCTATAAATCATTTCCTCCATCACTGATTTGTCATTCCAAAATTACAGAGAAAACTCTTGAAGTAACAAGGCCCACAGTCCAGCCAAAAAGAGCCAAAATATTTCCAGAGGTCAAACCATTTTACATTAAAATCATATCAATAAATAGGATATATCATCCCAATAAGTTTTGGAAATCGGTTCAACTGCCTCGGCCAAAAATAGCCACCACTCCCACAAAATTTGGAGCTCTCTGCCATGAAAAACGGACTGGTTTTCTGTGAAAAAATGGGTCCGAACAAGTGTGTTTTTATATTGAATGATGACACCTGGGAAAAAACGGAAGGAGGTTACTGTATATGGGCATGTTATGGACAAAAACCTCCTTTGGTTTCACCAAATTGGTCTCCATCTGTCTGTAACAAATCCTGCAAGATCGGGACTGTAACGGAAAATTTAGAATCTGGAAAAATGGGCCTCGAAGATGGCTTCGATTCTCCCTGCTCGTGACTCCGTTGCAAAAACTGAGAGAGGTTTTTGTTCTTCATCCCTTGCTGAGAAAAAAATCTCTCGTATTTTTAAAATCCATCTCCATTTTCCCAGAAACTGCCTCGGACGAATGCATGCTGAAACAGGTAAAAATTAGACAAAAATGGGAAAAGTGGTTTTTTTGGTGAAAAGCGGTATTCCAGACCCCCCCCCCCCTCCATTAAAGGTAGAATGGACGGGGGGGTCTGGAATCTAATCTAGACTGTTGATTTAGGTGCCCATCCCTGGGCTGTTCAGATGTGCACAAGTATTATTTACGATTCTGGATGATGAGGGGGGGTCCGGAAACTTTATGGTGCGTTGATTTAAATGTTAGATATGGATGGAGGGGCGTAAGGCATGGCATATGAGTGGGAGTTTTGGGTGAGTGGAGGGTGACGTGAGGGCACGTGGAGGTAAAGGTGAGTTGAGGGCGACATGAGGGAGCGTGGAGGTAAAGGTGCACAAGAGTCTTTTGGGTGGAATGTGACGTGAGCAAGGGGGTAGGGTAGACTTAGGTTAGTTTAGGTATGTTTTGTTTTTAATTTTTTATTTTTTAATATATGATTTGTTTTTTGTTTTATTCGTTTGTTTTTAAATTTGTTTTATGTTAAAGTGTTTTGATATGTTTTGTTTTGTTTTTGTTTTTATTATATTTTGTTTTATTAATTATTTTTTTATTATTTTTTTTTTCTTATATTTTTCTTATATTTTATTATGTTTTACATTTTTCCTTTTAATATATTTATTTAATTTTTATGTTTTTTATTTAATGTTTGGTTTTGTATGTTTTTATTTTAATATTGTTTATTTAACATTAATTAACAAGACTAACCTAGCTACTAAACTAACCTAACTATTAATTAATTAATTGATTATTAACTAGTTTAGCTTAGTTTAACTACACTAATTTTATTGTTATTTTGGTTCATCTTAAGTCTGATTATTCATGGATGGGTGATGGGCGAGAGGTATTCAATGGGGCCATAGGACAAGGGAGTGAGGACGCAACATGTATGAAGGATGCAGCAGGGTGATGGAGGATTGAGCGAAAAGAATGGAGGGAGGAAACGGGATCAACTGAGCCAGACTTCGTCATCACGAGGGAAATCCCAAATAAATAGTCGAAGAATCAAGTGGACTATAATTATAGGACCCCAACACGATGATTCAACAACCTTCCAGAAAATTGGGTTTTTGCAGTAAAATCACCATATCGTGAAATCCTCAATCTGGGTCAGGCTAAAATTTTTACCAAAAACGTATAACATAGGGATTATCATGATCATAAAAAATATATAGAACCCACATCATATTTTAGGAGATATAGTTGTTTTATGATATCTATAGTTGTCATAGCACTGTCAGTCATATCTCAGAATCCATGATCTGGGTTTTCATGATCTTTTCAGTATCAATAGTAGGGATGGAGATGATGCAAGTTCTTCAATCAAGTGTGGTGATAATACTCAAACCGTACAACTATTTTGACTAGAATTCAAAGGCCGCATTCCAACTCAAAAGAAAAGGACTATATAATTTGAAGATGGCGACAGAAACATAACCTACATCAATGTTTGAGAAGACTAGATGTGCGAACCATAAGGATGAGGCAACATGAATACTTCTTGAGTTAATCTCCATTGATTTATGGTTTCATGTTGCCGCATTCAAGACTCCAAATGAGATCTAGACCACCTTGGAAGGACTCTTTGGAAAGCAGTATGAGATGTGAGGTCATATGCTTGAGGTAGAGTTGAATACCTTATACCCTAAAATTTTTGATAATATACAAGATTCTTTTACTAAATTTAAATATTTGTTATTGAGCTTTGGTGAATGTGGTATTGATAAGTCTACACAAGATAAACAACTTATTCTAACAATATTGGCCAAGATAAGACCAGAATATGTTTTATATGTCTCCAATTTCCATTTTGGCAAATGTATTTTTGGAACAAATTGGAAAATGCCTACATTGGCTCAGTTAATTGAGTCTCTCACACAAGAGAAGACAAAAATCATACACATGGGCCTCATCAAGGATCCCAAAGAACATGCACTCACCATGCATGATGGAAAAGGATCATTGAAACAGAATGGGAAGGAGAAACAAAATGAGAAGGAGGGATATTCCAAACCTTTTAACAATTCTTTAGATTCCAAAGACTCTTCAGATTCAAACAAGAAGAAGAATAAGGAAAATAAATTCACTTACTACAGTAAACGAAATCATGAATAATCCACATGCATGAAGAAACAGATCAATCTTATGGAACATGCACTTCAACAAAATAACCTTGGAAACTTCATTCTAGAGGGAGTCAAGAAGCATAAGGAAGAAGATCATGCTCCTACGAAAGGTAATGATAATGATTTGGTTGCAATTAATTCCTCATCTAATTCATGGATTATAGATTCTGGTGCATCCCATCATATGGCAACAAAATAGGATGTTTTCTCTTCTTTGAGTCCATGCTCAAGACCCCCTATTCTCATGGGGGATGATACTCCAGTAGAAGTAGCAGGAGAAGGGAGAGTGGAACTCCATAATGGTAGTTTTGAGAATGTTCTACATGTTCCAAAGCTTTCTATGAATATGCTCTCAGTTTATCAGATCACTCAGAAAGGTAAAATGGTTGAATTTACATCAAATTCAGTTTCAGTAATTGACATGCATGACAATTCCATCATTGCATTTGGTGAGGTCGATCACAATTCAAGGTTGTATAAATTCACTAATTTTTATGACAATGAATCCTTTATTCTATTTACACATAAGCAGAGTACATTGCATGCACCTCCAGTGCAACATGCATATACTCTTGTGCTTCCATCAATTTCAGAAATCAAAGATGATTCCATACCCTCAAATTTTGTACATGGAAATAAGCAGGAAGTACAGCTAGTTAAGAAGCCAGTTATGAAGCTTCAGTAGATACCCAAGAAGGAACAATTCACACTTCATCAGACAGGTCCACAGGATCAAGAGGTACAAGGCCCGACAAGTTTCCAAAGCACTTCATCAGGTCTATAAATATTTCTAGATCTTCACGAAGACTTTCAGTTAGCAGAAGTTTCAAACTTTGCAGGATCATCTTGCAGTGAAGAACACGGTTTCCTAGCAACTGCCATTTTCTTATTTTGATACATTATCTTTTGAGGGGGAGTTTTTTTCCCATGTGGTTTTCCCTCTTTCCTCACTTTTATTTAGTGTTCATTAGTTGCATTTTACATGAGTACCTAATATGGCCTAGTAGTCGAGACTCATTTTTTTACTCCATAGTGATGTTCAGGGGGGGTGTTGAATAAATTTCTATTTTTCGGTAAAATCTTTCAGTGAAAGTAACACTAGTTCAGTGGGAGTTAACTGACTCATTTCATTTTATACTTTCTAGTTTTATACCATCACTATTATAAATGCATTCCTAATTATAGGATGTCATTTCCTATATGAGTGAAGATCACTCACTCATTGATTAGATCATAATATACATTGATTCTCATTCTTCATTCTGTATCTCTCTTCCCTTTCTTGATAAGTTTGTTTGCATATGTTTTATCTAGCTCTCATGTGCAGGTTTCCATGAAACATTGACATGATACATAATTAGAACTCCTAGGAATGTGATGATAAGTAATAAAATCAAATTGTCATTCTAAAAGGCGTACTCGTAGGAATCGTCGGAGTTACGTAGGGTCACACACACGATAACTGTCGTTCGACTGACATGCTACTAACTGGGAATCCAGGCAAACCTCCAAAGAGTGAATACCATGTGAAATGGAATCGTGCAAAAGTTCTATAACCGTGCTATATTCGACCACATTATTCATAGATGGGCCTAGGCATATGCCACCTGAAGACACCAGAAGACCCTCAGGTGAGTAAACCACCCAAGCGGTGGAAGCCACATTCCATTTGTGAACTTTCATAGATATAAGTAGTTTTTTTGGAAGAATGGATTAATATGGAGATTTATGAGTCCTTTAATTTGAAAGGGCATTATGGAATTTTATTATATGACCACTGTAGAAGAGGAGAGAAGTATTTTACTACTGAGGAGATTAGTATTTTATTGTTGAGTAAATAAGATCAAATAACATCATCTGGGATGAGAATTTCACTTGAAGGATTTGAGACTTTATCCACAAGGAGATAAGTATTTAATTGGAAGAATGACTTAATATGGAGATTTGTGAACTTTCTTTATATACAATTCTATATTTATTTTTAGATTATTATCTAACTCTAACTTTGAACATAATTTTTCTCTTTAACTTTTTTAAAGATTTTAGATAAGATTTTACAAATTGTTTAAATCATGTATGCTTAATGTGGAGAGTAACTATCTTAAATCTATTTAACTATGGTTGGGTATGTTATTATTTCTTATTGTTTATTTAATATTTAGTTAAAGTATATATGCTAATATGTGTTTATTTTTTTTTATTTATTTATTTATTTTTTTATTACAGATGTCTAAATTATATTTGGTGGAAAATATGTTTACATTATATTTGGTGAGAAAGAGTATGTTGAAGCATGAGACTTAACTGTTTTGGCATGTAGGTCAATTTTGTTTTAGTCACAATTTTTGAATTATGTTTTTATTATTGGTTTGAATTGCAGGTATGAAGTGATTTATTTTAAATTGATGGAATAGAGTCCTGGACTTTGGAGTTAATTGTCTTATTTTTTGTTATTATCCTAAAATGGATGTGGAACCTATGTATTTGGTAGTGTAACTATTTAGAATTTGATTATATATATATATATATATATATATATATATATATATATATATAGAGAGAGAGAGAGAGAGAGAGAGAGAGAGAGAGAGAGAGAGAGAGAGAGAGAGTATATTTATATTTTTTATAAAAAAAATATTATATATATATATATATATATATATATATATGATATTTTTGGAATTCAAAATATCAATTTATTGTCTCATATTTGATTTCTCCAAAGGTTAATTTATGTTTTACTATATTTTTTTATAATGTTTTATAGGATCTTTTCAATGATATTTTCACTATGAAGCTTATAAGACTTTTTTCTTATTTTAGTAATATTGATTTTCTTCTTTAAACTAGCTATAACATAAATATGATTTTCATATTCTAACTTATGTCTTTATAGGACATTAATTTTTTGTTTTCTACATTTCTTCATTGCACCACTATTTATGTTCCATAAATGGTAGGCTTGTGGCATTTGCATTTCACCAATAGAGATCTTTATGAAATTAAAATGATGAGAGTCTCTATCTTTGCTATGTCAATGTTGAAATAAAATTGTTTTGTTGTTAATCTGTTAAACACCATTACTAATGTAAGAATAGCTTTGTTTTGGTTTGGTTCAAGACTTGGCTTGATAGATTGTGGTGGTCTGACCAGTGCTCAAAGGTGTTTGCACTAATTTGATATAAAAAAATGGGCAAAGTTGTTAGTTTTGAACTAATGTTTTGTATATTATCCATTTTACAATGCATTAAATTAAGCATCAAACTCTTAAATAATTTTATACTATTTATTAATTTAAATGTTTCATTTTATGTTCACTGTGGACTGTTAAAAAACACATGATAAATATAACCATATTTCATTGTGGATTGTTCTTGGGCCTATGGAGACTGATAAAATTCAACATATTTAATTGTGGAATGATAAAATTCAACATAAAGCTTAACTCTTGGGCCTATCCTACTATGTATTAATTTAAATGTTTCATTTTATGTTCACTGTGGATTGTTCAAAAACACATGATAAAATTCAACATATCTCATTGTGTACTGTTCTTGGGTCTATAGGGACTGATAAAATTCAACATATTTCATTGTGGATTGATAAAATTCAAAATAAATATGAACTCTTAGGCCTATGGGGATTATTATTACTCATTTCCTACTTTTCCATAAAAACATTGATGGTTGCAGGAGATTCCAAGGTCACTATCGACTGGATTAATTCCAAATACAACCTAAACCTGATATATCTCAACAAATAGAAAGACAAGATTATAAGATTAAATAATACATTTGAATCTATCAAATTTATGCACATACATAGAAAGTTCAACAAAGTAATGGACAAGATCATAAGCTTAAATAATAGATTTGAATCTATCAAATTTATGCATGTACATAGATAGTTCAACAAAGTAGTAGAGAACCTCTCCAAAAAGGCACTCAAAGGAAATTTTGGTTGACTCTTTTATGAAGAAAATGTTGATGGTATTGTTGTATGTACAAAACATTTTTACATTTTCTAGCCTGGATCTTTACAGATGTCCCTTTTTTGAATAATTTTGTATATGACACTAGATTATGTTTTATAACTTTACTACAATGTAAAAATGTTGAAGGGAGGAAAGACTACAGATCTTTTTTTATCATCACTTTCTACATCCATATGTAACAAAACATTTCATTTGATTCTAATAGAATAATAGTGAAACTGTTCTTTTCGCGTGAAAAAAAGAAGAAAGAACTAAGAAAATTAGTGTAACAATGGGTTAGAAGACATAGAAATAAATAATCACTTGAACAAATGGAAGAATTAAGAAAACCAATATAAATATTACAAAGTAAGAGAGACACACACAAGGGGCTCTACACACACTTGAATTTGAACCTAGGACATTTGCATGGCCTTTATCATTTTGATATTTTCTGAGAGACATGGTCTCACATTTACATAAAAATCTCAATTTACATAAACATCTCAATGAAAGGTCTTAATGGTATTTGAATTCACCTTCTTTCTCATATGAACAACCATGAGAAAACTACAAAGATGATAACAATAGCTAAGAAAATCACAAGAAGAGATAGAAGAGATATTGAGATCACTCATGTAATATTTTTTCTTGTCTTGATTTTACTTGCACTATGATTATTTATATAAAATATTTGTATGAAATAATTTCAATATACTATTTTCTTGATTTCAAAAAAAATCATCAAATTTTATAGTTTATTATGAAATTTAACAATGAAATATTCAAGAAAATGTGAAATAAAAATTAAATTTTATAGTTTGTCAAATTTTATAGTTTCTTATGAAATTTCACAATTAAATATTCAAGAAAATGTGAAATAAAAATTATGGTTTCTCGCTTATAATTTAAATTTTGTTTGATTTCGAAATATGGTTGAAAATAGTCAAAACAAGTCATCAAATTTAATATAAGTCCAACAATGAAAATAGTGAAAACAAGTCATCAAATTTCATATAAGTAAGTGATCTTCATTAAAATTTATATTGATATTAAAATTTACCAGAACTTAAAGTTTTTCTAAGCCATCAATAGTCCCTTATAATGACATGGAAATGGGTCCTAGTTTTGATATGAAGTTATCCTCTTCATATGAAAAAGCATTATCAAAATGCAAATAATGAACGCATTTATCCTATATGTAGTAAATTGGTTACATGCATTAAAGTATTTGTGTATATGATTTGGATAATTTGTAGGATTAAAGTATAATCATTCAAAGTGTAGGTCAATTTAGGTTCGCTAGATACAATCTATAGGTTCTTCCCTGAAATTGTAAATAAGGTTTGGTAAACTTTATAATTCATGGGAAACACAACTTTTTTTAATTGAATGGACCATGAAAATAAAATAAACTGGAAATGATTCTAGAATCCTAGATATTCATAAATACATGTACTTTCAATGAAAAATACAAAATTATGGAATGTACATATGTCACTTGTTTGAAAAATCATAATGGTATTCCATCTTCAATTATTCGTTCATGATTGACTTTGGACATTTTCCATTTTCTAACATTTTTATTTATTTATTGAACTTCTATTAACTTTATGCGCACCGCACATACAAAATGATTATATTGACAACTTGTGACATATGACTGGTAGTCTTGAAAGTGAACATGAGTATCAGTTTGATGGGTTTCTTGAAAAAAATATCCTTTCAATACAATGGATCCTCTTTCATATATAAAACCGTTATCATCAAAATCTTCTAATAGCCTCATCTTTTGTTCTGTGCATCACATGAAATAATATTTTACGTTTTCAGTGTTGTCTACATGTGAAACCATGGAAAATGAATCTCCTGCAAATAATTGGATATATTGGACAACAAATAGTTCATGTTAGATTATCACACAAGTACATCTACAAGTTATTTGAAAAAATTTAAACATAAAAATTACCTTCTCTAACAAGATCAGAAACTCTATCACCATCAACTAACACTATAGTTTCATTTGATTCCATCTCCTCTAAGCTTTCAAATGGAATTTTCCCTTTTATATTAAGTTCGGTATGTCTCCAAGATTTAACATATTCCAGATTTTCATTTTTGCAAATATCTATGGATTCTGTGTCCTCTATGCAAACTGAACAAAAACAAGACTCATTTATTCTATCAAATGCAAACACATTTTGATAATGTTTTGTTTTCATTGAATGTATTTTTTGTGTCCCATGTATTGTACTGGCGTCATATGGGATTGATCTATTTACATCTTTTATTCCAACATACCAAAAAAACCTACACAAGACAAGAACTTGTTAACTTGAAATCTCTCAAGAAAATGATTAAAGATTGAATATAAATTTGAACACGTTCAAATAAAAATATCTTGTGTACATGTGTAACATGTATATATAGACACACCTGTGCACATCCCTTGACAGATTATAGTCATGTCCTAGCGCCATTTTCCACCATTCAACAACTTGTTATGTGGATTCAAATCAATCAGCATGAGGGTTCATCTGATACCTTCGAAGTGCTTGTTTTACACATGCCCCTGCACTATCATGCTCTCCTTTTCCATGACCAGTATCAAAAAAATTCTAATAATACGTAATGTTTGATTTTTTATGAAAACAACATAACCAATAGAATGATCGTGAAGATTTAAACTGACCCTCACACCCATCTGACCATATCCAATGTCGATCGAATCAAATTTCGTGTTCTTTCAATGAATCATAAAATTTATCAAAACATTGTTGTACATAATGTGTGTCGTGTGATCGATCATCACTTATATAAAAGTGATATTCTTTAATAACATGTTTATTGTCATTGGTGCTTTCTATGTTATCAAGACTCTATTGAGAATGTCTATATAGAACATGGACAAATATTGTGACTTGATCATAATGATAATATTCACTATGTATTTCTTTTTGTGCAGCAAATGTGTAATTCTCTGCAAAATCAACTACAGACAAAATTTTCCCTACTGGAAACACTTCAAGGGATTGTTTGAATTATAAGTCTTTCCATCGAGCTCTATGTGAATTCTTGGTGTATTTATAAATTTCTTCCTCAAACTTCTTCAAAAAATATATCACACAGATTTTATCTACTCTCGAATCAATCCTTTTGGAAATAACATTTGAAGAATGTGGAGCCGTGTTGTTGATATATTCATATCTCTTCCAATTGACTGATATATTAGAAAATGATTGATCATTCATATCAATATGATACTTTGAGTTAAAAAAACTTAGATTTCCACAACGATCACATTTCTTTCCATCAACATATTTGTTTTTGTAAAATAAATCATCACCTTCTCTTTCACATAGAATTTCAGATATAAAAGCACAGAATTTGGAAGGAGGGGGTGAACTTCGCCATAAAATTTTACCAAAATAAAATAAAAAAAGTGTCGTAATACAACTCAAATTCCACATGATAAAGACAACAATAAGTGTCACGAACAATGATGGGTCTAACAAACCATGGTTTTTGTTGCACAAATGTATTGATGGAAATTTTAACTTCTTTTTGCTCTTCTTTGAACTTATTAAACAATTCTATTTGTGTCATTGGAAATATATGTTTTGGATGTTATTAATATTGTTTTCATGTCATTCTTCATTGCAACAAATCCCTTGTATGTGGTGAAACATGAGATTCTTCCAACCAATAATTACAGGCCAATTCTTTAACATTTTCTACAAGTCTATCTTTGTATGGTTGTCTAGAAACCACTATCCAACAAGCCATTTCATCATTAGCATATATTTGCAATCAAAATTTTCTATGTTTGTGCAATGTTTTTCTTGACGTTCCCATCATTTTTTCCATCTGTCGTGTCAAACGATATTTTATATTGCTAGATGAAACAATTGTTGTTTGTATCTCTCTACGTGCAATATTGACATCTTTTTTTAGAGATTTTCCAAAAGATTTTAATACACTAGTTATATTGTCAAAGACATTTTGTTTCACCTTTGTATCTTTTGTCGACTTTTGAATACCCAATAATGATGTAGCTTATTTTAAATTTCTTGAGTTTATTAGACAGAGTAAAAGTTGAGCTTGTACTTTTACTGATTCATCTTAGAAAAAACTATTATACATATTCTTAGTTTGATATATTATATAATTCTTCTTTCCAAATTTGTTAGTATCTTGCATATTTCAATTTAAAGTTTATATTAAAAAACAAAACCCGAACATAAATTCACTAAACTATAAATACAAGTGTTCATATTGTATTATCTAAATTTATGTACATACCTATAGGTGATTTGTCTTCTGCTTCAATTTTGGTTTCAACGTCTTCTGCTTCAATTTCGGTTTCAACGTCTTCTTCGGCATTATGAGACAAATCTATTTATGTTTTTTGAAAAATATCAAATTGTAATTATAGTCAATTATATTAAACAATATTTTAAATTTGAATTCTATACTTTTAATATAGACAATATGTGCATGCATACTTGGTTGGACTTCTTGTTGAAAATATCTATTTACATTATCATCGTTTCTTTCTTCAATATTTGCACATTCTCATTTCTTTCTCCAATAATGCCCTTTCCTTTGTTAGTTATGGTGAGTATCATCTCAAGTGAGATCAAATTTTCTCTTGCACAAACTTTTGTTTCCCATGAATTTTATAGTTATCTGTAAAAGATATGTTCAACAAAGACTTCACCTTGAAAAAATGCTCAACATTTATCTTTCAACGTATAAATTGGTATTCCAATAAAAACTTGAACAAACATCAATTACCTTATTCAACAAAAACCAAAAACATGGTTTGAAACTTTGTTTAGGTGCTCTAGAAAACCATCAAACAAGCGATGAATTGTGTTAAACGTGTTCGGCCGAAAGTGTATTGATACGATTTTGTGTGAAATGAAATGATGTGACGTGTATTTTCATTTTTTCCAACCGACGGAATTCGCTCAACAATCTTTCAGACGAAACACGTTTTTTTCAGCCGAAAACCTTGGAAACCGTTTATTTTTTGTGGTTTCCATTAGAATTTAGTCTTTTAGCCAAAAACAAGAAATTGGGACTAT
The DNA here is from genome assembly GCA_000966675.3 of Picea glauca. NCBI lineage: Eukaryota > Viridiplantae > Streptophyta > Pinopsida > Pinales > Pinaceae > Picea > Picea glauca. The sequence goes on along the minus strand of JZKD02S0074534.1, from coordinate 563,086 downwards.
ATACAGAAACAAAATAATTCCCCCAAGCTTACCTAAACTTTGGAGGTTTCCGACTCCTACAAATACTCAGAATTTGGTTTCGAAAATGACACCAGCATCTGTAAAATTGAATCTACTTTCAATTCCTGTAAAAAAAATTTGATCTTCATTATTTTGATCTAATTTTATTTAATTTAAAAAAAAAACATTGCATAATATTTTCAACAGACATTATGATTCAATGAAATGAAATATCTGTATCTCTAAAAATACACAGTGAAAAATTTAGAAAAATTTATATTCATAATCCTTAGAAAAATTTATATTCATAATCCTTAAACTGTTCTTTTCAAAAGGGTATTTTTAATTTTTACTTTTAAGTAAAAATTAATATAGATACAAGGTTGATGAAAACATGTGCTTAAAATCTACAACGTTTTCAACTTGGTCAACTTAAAAAAATTCTAGAAATTATAATATTCATCCATTAGATTCAAAATTATAGTCATAATAAAACAGAATCTTTGTATATTGTTGTAGTATATTTCATTTGTTAAAAAAATAAGTTTAATAATAGATACATTGTTGGAGGAAAAAATATCTCATTATCAATCCTTTCATGTTTAAGAAACATATTGTTAAACAATTGTCAAATTGACATATCAAATCTTAATAAAAAAAAAAATTGAAAATAGTCATTGAAAATCTAACAAAATTCTTCACGAGTTTTTTTTTTATTGTAAATTGAAATTCTAAATTAAAAAAACACTTTTGTATGCCGAAAGTTGAAGAACTTGTGAAA
>JZKD02S0074534.1:542076-562050 GCA_000966675.3 Picea glauca | reverse complement strand
CAAATCTATTTATGTTTTTTTAAAAACATCAAATTGTAATTACAATCAATTATATTAAACAATATTTTAAATTTGAATTCTATACTTTTAATATAGACAATATGTGCATGCATACTTGGTTGGACTTCTTGTTGAAAATCTCTATTTACATTATCATCATTTCTTTCTTCAATATTTGCACGTTCTCGTTTCTTTCTCCAATAATGCCCTTTCCTTTGTTCGTTATGGTGAGTATCATCTCGAGTGAGATCAAATTTTCTCTTGCAAAAACTTTTGTTTACCATGAATTTTATAATCTGTAAAAGATATGTTCAACAAAGACTTCACCTTGAAAAAATGTTCAACATTTATCTTTCAACATATAAATTGGTATTCCAATAAAAACTTGAACAAAAATCAATTACCTTGTTCAACAAAAACCAAAAACATGATTCGAAACTTTGCTTAGGTGCTCTAGAAAACCATCAAACAAGCGATGAATTGTGTTAAATGTGTTCGGCCGAAAGTGTATTGATACGATTTGGTGCGAAATGAAACGATGCGATGTGTCTTTTCATTTTTTCCAACCAACAGAATTCGCTCAACAATATTTCAGACGACACACGTTTTTTTCGGCCGAAAACCTTGGAAACCGTTTATTTTTTACGGTTTCCATTAGAATTTAGTCTTTCAGCCGAAAACAAGAAATTGGGACTGTATACAGAAACAAAATAATTCCCCCAAGCTTACCTAAACTTTGGAGGTTGAGGACTCTTGCAAATACTCAGAATTTGGTTTCGAAAATGACACCAGCATCTATAAAATTGAATCTACTTTCAATTCCTATAAATATTTTTTATCTTCATTATTTTGATCTAATTTTATTTAATTTAAATAAAAAAAATCATTACATAATATTTTCAGCAGACATTATGATTCAGTGAAATGAAATATCCATATCTCTAAAAATACACAGTGAAAAATTTAGAAAACTTATATTCATAATCCTTAAACTGTTGTTTTCAAAAGGGTATTTTTAGATTTTACTTTTAAGTAAAAATTAATATAGATACAAGGTTGATGAAAACATGTGTTTAAAATCTGCAACGTTTTCAACTTGGTGAACTTAAAAAAATTCTAGAAATTATAATATTCATCCGTTAAATTCAAAATTATAGTCATAATAAAATAGAGTCTATGTATATTGTTGTAGTATATTCCGTTTGTTAAAAAAATAAGTTTAATAATAGATACATTGTTGGAGGAAAAAATAACTCATTATCAATCTTTTCATGTTTAAGAAACATACTGTTAAACAATTGTCAAATTGACATATCAAAGCTTAATAAAAAAAATTGAAAATAGTCATTGAAAAGCTAACAAAAATCTTCACAAGTTTTTTTTTAACTGTAAATTGAAATTCTAAGTTAAAAAAATACTTTTGTATGACGAAAGTTGAAGAACTTGTGAAAATATAGTTTTTTTTCTCATAAAACAAGCAAAATAGACACCCATCTTTATGATTTCACCCATGATCAAGATAGCACAGAGAAAGGCCTCAACATCTTCATCATTTCTTGAGAGTGAATGTGCCACAATATGTTGCTTCCCTTTTTAATAGACGATTTCAAAATCATAACCCAACATCTTGGTCACCCATTTTTGTTGGTCTTCTGAAGATAGCTTTTGTTCAAGTATTTAAGACTATCATGATTTGTCTTGACCTTGAAGTGCCTACCCATTAGGTAAGGGCATCATTTCTTCAATGCATTTAGTATTTCCATCATTTCCTTCTCATAAATGGGTTTGTGTTGAGTGGACGACTTTCAAAAGGAAGGGGCTTCCCTTCTTGCATTAGAACAACACCAATGTCATTTCCCAAGGCATCACATTCCACAATAAAGGTTTTTGTGAAGTCTGTTGTGGTCAAGACATGAACTTTTCACATCGCCTCTTTAAGTTGTTCAAAACTTTAAGTTTCCTCTGAAGTCCATAAAAATGCATCCTTCTTAGTTAATCTTGTTAAATGTGTTTCTATTCTTCCATAGTTCTGAACAAACTTGTGTTAGTAACTTGTCAAACCCAAATATCCTCTAAGATTCTTCAATGTTTTGGGAATCATCCAGTCCATCATGGCCTTAATATTGTTAGGGTCTACCTTGACACCTTCATGACATACAATATGACCCAAATACTCTACCTCCTTCACCTCAAAGAAACATTTGGATGGTTTGGCATATAGTTATTGCTCCTTTAGTAGTTGTAGCACCTTGTTAACATGTCACAGATGATCCTCTTTTTAAACCCTCCATCTTAGTATCCATTATTGCCTCCAACTTAGCTTCTGTTGAATCCATCATCCCTTGTAGTTCATGTTTTGTTACTGTCTTATTTTGTAAATCATTTATGACCCTGCACATTTCTTCACCTTCATCAAGAGTCCAAGGCTTACTTGGTGTAGAAATTCCCCTTTTTGGTGGCATGTTGGCCAAGTATCAATTTTAAACCTTGATTTTGAGGTGGTTCTACTAGATGATATTTCTTCTGTTGTATCTACAAAATTTTGGCCCTTCTGGGTATGAAAATGTATTTTTGTAGTTCTCTAATATTTCTTCTCTGCAATGCCACAGGTATGATCAAAATTGGATGTTCCAAGTGGAAGTTATAGTAAATTCCCCACAGCTTGTTGATTTTTTCCCCTTCGCAGAGAGCGTACTTGTAAAGTCTGTCAAGGTCACAATATTTGATATTTGATTCTAAAAATTGTACCAGAAATACTACAGACTGTCAACTATCCAATGCAACTGTTCTCACTTAATTTGGATACTCACTGAAGAGTATATAATTGTTTTACCTAGAAGACTTGTTTGAGACTAGTCAGATACCCTATCTTTCACATGGCGTATCTACAAAAGTAGGATGAAAAAAATATGAAATGTTTATCACATCTACCTTGATAATTTATATGAATATACTCCATATTTCAGGGTCTAAAAAATTACAGAAAAAAATTATAGCGAAAATTTTGCGATGAATAAATTCAAGATGATTCCATAACTCTATACAATTTAACCCTCAAGAGATGAAATTTTAACCCAACGTACTTTGATCCATCTACTAAATACAATCCAAGGGGTTCCTTATGAAATATCGTAGAAAAATAGGTATAGCTAAAATTCCAAGGTGTCTCAGACGTAGCAGTGAAACCCCAAGACCTTGAAATCTGATACCAAATGTTAAGAACCAAATATAAAAATAGCATACAAAAACCTCAAAATAAGTACTCAACACCTTGAAAAAGAGATTATTTTACATAAAGCCTCTTCGAGGGGGAAACCTCCTTATACACCACATAAATTTCCAAATACAAGATGATTCCAAATGAAAAGGTCTCCTTGGTATATATAGGAGACTGAGAGGTACAATTACAACTAATGGAATGAGGCCAACATAAATAAAATAACATTACTAATGTAATATTCCCCAATTAAGGGTTCATGTGCCACTATTTAGAGCTTAACAATGTGTTGGTCCCGAAAATGAATGAAGTACCTTTCCTTCTTCCGTGTGCGCTGCGAAATTCCCAAAACTGGTCCCAAATGTCATGTCCCAACATGACCCCAACACTCACTTCTGGCTAGTCTTGAGCCACTCAGGGCTTCTTCTTCACTCCCTTCAATGTTGCAACAAGTTTCTCAAAGATTTATTTTGTAGTTGCAATCTTCTCGTTTGCTTTTACTTCCTAAGACAAAATCTCATCTAGTGTTTGTGCGGTAATGATAACTTAGTAAGTTCTTCCTGAACAATAATTGATTCAAATAAGAATGAAACTCATTAAGGTGTTTTAACTTTCTCCTTCAATCTAGGTAGATGGTTTTCTTGTTGCTCAAGTATCATAAATGTTGCAATACCTAGGTTCTTGTTGTGTAGAACGTTCTCTTCCCTTGTTCTTCATGTTCATGTTCTTCTTCTTGATCCTTTGTTGGTTGTTGTGTCTCCTTATCCATTATTTTTTGCACAAGGGTTTTCCATTCTGCTTCCCAGTTGTTTACCATCTTGCTAACATTTTATTTTATGTTGTCCTTCCACTCTCAAGATTTCTTCATGCATCAGTGTTGTTTCCTGCTTACTATGTGACTTCTTCATTCCTGATGTGGATTCTCCTACCTTTGGTGGTGCCATAAATCTTTGTAATTTGATTCGGTTAATAACTTACCCAGCTCTTTTCTTTATAATCTTTGGGTCTTCTCTTTCTCTCTGTTCTTTGCAAATGTTTATGCAAAAATAACCCTTTCGCATTACCCTTCGTCTGGTTTTATAGCTCGCTAATAGTTTTTTCATACCTCTTCTTTCCCAAATTATTAGTCCCCTCTGATTTTGTTCACATTGAATTCCTTTCATATTATGAATTAAATTTGTATATTTCGACGGATCATGGTCTAGATTTTCCATCCTATCAAGATCTTTGTCGCCACTTTCCATTTATGACTATGTGTTCATGTCATCTTTCCATGATATTTTCTCTTACCCATCCTCTGTGTTAGTCCTTATCCTAGTTTTGCACTTCTCTTTTCTGCACGTAGTTCAAATTTCCTTCCTTTCCACGACATTTTCTTATCCATCTTTGAATCATTTTAAGAATGCCTGATTTAGAACTTTATTTCTTCTTATTTTCTTTTTCTTCTCCTCTATAATACAATACAATACAAATATTATGGTACACATACTACACTGTCTGTCTAGTGCGTGGAAGTATGATTATCCCTATACATTTTCAACCGACTATCATTTACGATCCCTTCCATGGTTTCCCCATTCAATTTCTCCAACTAAACAACACCTACCTCTATTACAAATATTATCACATAAGGAGCCAACCAATGCATTCAGAACATCCCAGGGTGCTGCAAAAATTTGTTGTCATAGATTAAAACTAAGTCTCCCATCTGAATATTCATTTGTTTAATATGTCTATCATGTCATGCCTTTTCATGTGATTTTTGAACTTATTGATGAAATCCTACAACGAATCATTCTTACTCCAGTTCCATTAAATCTCATAGTATTTTCTCTACTATGACATAATCTGTGAGCTCTTTCAGCATGACAATGCATAGACTTAACACAATGAATCACATGGACATAACTACTTCCTGGCCATATAGTAATCGGAATGGTATTTTTCCTGTCATCTTCCTACATGTAGTCTAGTATTCCCATAGTACTACAAGAATCCTCAAGTCCTAGTCATCTTGATTTGCATTACATATCTTTGTTAGTGCATGCTCTAGGATATTGTTAAATTCTTCCATTGTTCCATTCTCTTGAGGGTGATAAGGTGTGTTATTCTAATGATAAATATAAAAAAAAAAATTCAAACCAACAATTGTTCTATTCAAGAAATGAGTCCCCTGATCACTCATAAAGATTCTCAGACATCCAAACCTTGTAAAAAAATTCTTAAAGAGAAACCATGCACCATTCTTCGTTGTACAATCTCTAACAGGTTCTACTTCATCCCATTGGGTCAAATACTATGTCACAGTGATTATATATCTTGATATCGACCTTTTTGTTGGTGGATTGATCGATCCAACGAAATCAACTACCCATTTATCAAAATCCTGCAATGTAACTTGCAATACTAAAGACATCTCATCTCTTTTCGGTGGATTTCTAACTCTCTCACAAACATCACAGGTTTGATAGAAATCCTTAGCATCCTTATGAAGGGTGAGCCACCAAATTCCTATGTGAAAAATATTTTGAGCCTTCTCTTTCCTTGCATAGTGGACTCCCATAATTCCTTCATGTGACTCTGATAATATAATAGGCCTTTTGTGCTCTAATACACATTACTGAAGAATATCATATTCACCTAACTTATAACAATTGCCCACTATAAGTTGATAATATGGTGCCTTTACTACCAATTTTTTCTTTTGCGTAGTTGTAAATTTGGGTGAGGCTACTCCTAAGCTCAAGAACTGGAAAATATCTACAAAGTAATCATCGACCATCTGTACTGTGAACAAGTGTGCATCTGGTAGGATTTCATCCAAGTTCCCTGCTTCTTCCCCTATTAGTATGTGCGACAAATGATCAAGTCCTTAATTCAATTTCCCTGGTTTCACAATTAATTCAAAGTCATACTCCTGAAATAGTAATAGTAATATGCATATCTTCCCCCCCAACAATGGCTTATTGACTAAGTATCTAGTGCACTACACATCGGTTTTTCTTCATATGAGATATGACAAATATTCGATATATTATTACAATGATAAGTGTTCCATATATAGGGAACATAAGGTGACCATCCATGAAAGGATGCATCCCTTGAATAATCAATAACTATTTGTTATTATTATTTACTTATTATATACTATAGTTAATAATCAATTAATAATTATATTATTAATTATTATCTTTAGAGAATGTTTTCCCGATGTTGTCCAAACATCAACACTCCCTCTCAATGAGGGAGACATTCTGCAACATTCCACTCTTGTCCTTGAAGTATACAAACTTCATCCTAGACTCGTGACACTTATCTTTCAGTCTTGGGAGACATCTCTCTCCCACCTAAACTGAGGAGAAAATCCTTCCACGACTCTCCCTCTAAGACAATTAAATCTCTCTAAGATTAGGCTCACTTTGGGTCCACATGTAAAAACATATAACATCTTGAGTCTTTATCATTCCTTGTCAAATCACCATCACTAGGACAAAGACTATACCAAGATCTTTCACCATAGGCACACACCTATGAGTGAATGTCGGCTTGATGCTAAGTAACACTTGGAAAGCACTTCAAGAACCTCGAGTCCATATTATTCCTTGTCATGATCAAGGAATAACTACATCTGGGCCCATTTATCACAAGTGCACCTTTGTGATAGATGTTTCCTATCTCCCTTGGTCTGTAGCCCGATCTACGATAACTTATGCCTGATGTTGAAACATCAACACTCCCTCTTACCTAGGGAGGTATCTTTCCATAGTAGTACGCAACTACTATCTAGATACATGCATTCCAGTGGTTCAAAACCACCATAGTAGAAAAATATTTGTCACACATGGCACTCCCATGTGGACTTCTAGAGGATACTCCCTCTAAGAACACTTAGGGTCAACTCCCCATAGCATGAGACATCAAGGGTCAACTCCCTTGAAATTTCCTCATGTTCTCTGAACATGGGACAATGGGCTATAAGCCCAAATGTACTTATTCATTCTTGAATAAGTTTTCCACTTATCCCTTCTCGGATAAGTGTCCTCATAGATAAACTCAATTCAATTCACAGAGAAGTATGATATGGAGAAAGTTTATCACACATGGCACTCCATGTGGACTTCTAGAGGCTACACCCTCTAGGAACACTAGGGTCAACTCCCATAGTGTATGACATCAAGGGTCAACTCCCTTGACATGTCCTCATGTTCTCTCCACATGGGACATTGGGTTATAAGCCCAACTGCACTTATCCCTTCTCAGATAAGTGTCCTCATAGATCAACTCAACTCAATTCACAGAGGAGTACAATCTAGAGAAACTTTGTCACACATGTCACTCCATGTGTACTTCTAGAGGCTACACCCTCTAGAAACACTAGGGTCAACTCCCATGGTGTATGATGTCAAAGGTCAACTCCCTTGACATGTCCTCATGTGTTGTCCACATGGGACATTGGGTTATAAGCCCAACCACACTTATCACTTCTCGAATAAATGCACCACTTATCCCTTCTCGGATAAGTGTCCTCACAAATTAAATCAACTCAGTCACAGAGGAGTACGATCTGGAGAATTTCTCAGGCAGTTGCAACAACACTCCCTCTCAGTGAGGGAGGCATTTTCTGCCACTCCAAGTCTATCATGGAAATACTTGAACTTCGTTTTGGTTTGGTAATAACATTAGCAATACTACACCGATACTTCCTTCCTCTGCACCATTGCTTGGATGTAATGGTACTTGATCTCAATGTGGTTCAATTTGTCATGAAACACTAGATTATCAGAGATCTTCACACAACTTTGGTTACGATAATGAATAATGGTGGAATCTAGCACATGTTTGAATAAATCTGCAAGGAGCCTGTGAAGCCACATAGATTCATGGACTGTCATATTTAATGCAACGTACTATGCTTATCTTGTGCTCAAAGCCACAAAAGTTCGTTTCCTGCTACACCGGAAAACCATGGAAGATACCAAAGTGAAGCAACGCCTGAAGGTGCTTTTTCTTTCCACTGTGCTCCCTACCCAATCAGAGTCAATATATTCCTGCCATATTATATCAATACTGGAAGTATATCTCAGACCATTTCGAACTGTGCCTCTCAAGTATCTCAACACATTCTTCACAACAATCTAGTGAATCTATCTCAGCTGAATTATAAAGTGGCTAAGTGCACTCACTGCATAACAATTATTTGGTTTGGTGTTAACCAAATACATCAATTATCCAACCAGCTATCTATACAGATTCAGATCAATTTCATCATAATCGGATGAAGACAAACTTATTTTCTTGAGATTCATAATCATTAGTGTAGTCACAGGCTTCAAGTTCAGTATCTCAAACTTCTTGAATATCTCAACTGTGTACTTCCCCTGACTCAAGAAGATCTCATCCGTTCTTTGCCACACCTCTAGTCTCAAGAGGTAGTGCATCATACCAATGTCCTTCATCTCGAACTCATATGCCAACACATACTTGCATTCAATAATAAGGCTCTCTGTACTGGTGAGAAATAAATCATCAACGTAGAGGAACAGAATCAAGGCCTCACCGTTAACAATCTTGTAGTACATGTTGGGATCAACAACACTTTTGTTGAATACCAAACTCATAAGGTGTACATCCATCCTCACCTACCAAGCTCGAGGTTCCTACTTGAGTCCATACATGGCCTTGTTCAACCTACACACATGAGACTCCTTCTTATGTATGATGAAACCATCTGGTTGCTCAATGTATATTTCTTCCTCAATTTATCCATTGAAAAAGGTTGTCTTCACATCCATCTGATGTAGTTTCTGACCCATGGATGCTACGAGGGAAATAATCGTCCGGATAGAAGTGTATCAAGAAACAAGAGAAAATGTCTCCTCATAATCTATTCCCTCCACTTGAGAGAATCCTTTAGAAAAAATTCTTGCTTTGTGCTTCTCGATGATTTTTTCAGGTGTATGTTCGATCTTATAGATCCATTTGGAAATCACTACCAACTTCCTTTCAGGTCTCAGAACAATATCCCACACATCATTCTTCATCATGGACTGATACTCCTCCATCATGTAATCTCTCCATACTATTTTAATAGATGCCTCCTCATAACATGAAGGCTCATAATCAATGATGTGGTTCATAGCTATGATATAGCATGAATATCTATGAGGTATCTTTCTCTCTCGGAAGGTAGCATGAGGAGTTGCATGTCCTTTTGCCTCTTATAGAGTCTAACGAGCCCATGTAGGTCTCTTCTAAATGTATACTGGACACCTAAATATCCTGAAGCGTCCATCCTCAGGCTTCACTCTGATGACGGCCTTCTTGGGAGTCATGTTACAGAAATTCTTATGAGGACTTATATTATGAACATACATACAGTGCTTCACAAATGAATATGTCCATATACTTTTTATCCCAAATACTCTGCAAATAAATAGGCCAGCCGTCATGGATATCTGAATTCCAAAATTTCCCAAAATAGTAAGTTGTTTACATATGTTTGATCATCATGTTGAGAATGAATGTGTCATTTTCGCAAAAATACATTGATTCTAATGATGAAGCCAACAACTCCACAAAATATTGACCACCAAGTCTATCTGAATTTTTTCATTGATCTCAATCACTGATAATCTTAGATGATCAATATCCCACATGTGATATATGACTAACTTCCCATTTACAGTCATAAAGTCTGATCTATATGCATCTCTGTGAAACACAATAAAATTCCATGGATGAAAAAAAAAAATCTCGAGTGCTTCTAACTTAATCCAAGCATCAATATCCAAATCGTAGGCCCTGATGTTGAGTTCATGTTTAGGAACATCCTTGTTATACTCATGGTGACAAGTAATTAACATGTTTTTCACAACAACTGTAGTGGAAGCGTCGTTCCACCAATAATTCAACAAATTTAGTGGAAATGGAGACCAAGTAGAGGATTCCACGTCGAATACTATTCCATTCCCCAAGCTTCGTATGAATATCTTATTGCCCAGAATATTAGATCTCGGTACGGGGTCAAAAATGATGTGAAGCACATCGATTAGGGTTTGAAAACTGGAAATGCGGATCAATTTCTTAGTAGATGGTTCATACATTTCACCTCATGGATCATTTTGATCACTACACCCTCTGAACAAGTAAATTATTCCATGAACAGTGGTGGCAGCAACCCCTCGCCTGGACATATCTTTGGATCATATATATAGACATTGTTGTGCTCGAATCTGTCAATTCCACCTCCGATAACATATAGTCTCCTTGATCCATAATGACTTTTCATATTGATCCAAGTGTTGTACTTAACACCGACCACTCTTCATCATTAAGTGGGCATGAGGACACAGTCCCAGCTTTGGATAGTATTCATTTACCTAAAGAAATCTCAGTATTCTTCCAACAAGACATAGACATTTAAAATGAACAAAAATCCTTGGCGTCAGAACTATTTTGGTAACTTTGATGTTCCATTAATGCCCAGGCTGACTCCTTGCGTCAGAACTATTTTGGTAGCTTTGATGTTCCATTAATGTCCAGGTTGAATCCTTCCGAATAGAGTCTCATTAGCGATCACTTTCAATACCTTACCAATGATCAAGAAATAAAATTATGTCTACCCTTTGACATTCACAAAGACAAAGGATTTCAGTTTAGTGTATATGTTCCAGTTTTGAGAGTGATCACATTAAACAATTCAGGAAACCTTGCTCAGTTGAAAGGGATGATACTTCCAATGTTTCAAAATTTTGGATGCAAATATTAATAACAATGAATGGTCACTATAGTGACAACCAATCATTTCACATATTACAGTGCGTATCATCCAAGGTTCCAAATGGATCATTGTTGGCAATATTACAACACTGATTATCATTGGCAATATTACACATCGTGACAACCAATCGTTTTCCATTGGATCACAACTAGATTTGAAAGCCATCGTCGCTCAATCAAATTACTCACACACACATGGTTTGTAAAATGGTGAACTTGCATGGCAATATCCTCTCTTTAAAGCCAAGGATTTGGCATCAATCTCTTGAACCCGATGATTGAGTTGTTCATGTGGAAGATTATGGATGTGGCCAAGGGTTTCAACGAGCCATTGGAAAGATAACTGATATTTGTATATGACGTAGAGGGTTGTACATTACCCTGTTTCTATGTATCATAGCAAGCTATCTCTGATTTTCCTGGGTCCTCCGTGAGGGAGTCGAGCCCAGTCCTCCTATGATACCATGTTGGTTTTTCTTCATATGAGATATGAGAGATATACAATATATTATTACAATGGTGAGTGTTCCATATATAGGGAACATAAGGTGACCATCCATGAAAGGATGCGTCCCTTGAATAATCAATAACTATTTGTTATTATTATTTACTTATTATATAATATATTTAATAATCAATTACTAATTATATTATAAATTATTATCTTTAGAGAATGTCTTCCCGATGTTTTCCAAACATCAACACTACATAAGGTTGTAAGTATCTTCAAATATTTTTGTGTAAATATTTTGGTATTGATAATTTGTAGAGTTGTGTCTATCAAAGGGGTATCATCCTCAAAATTGAAAGTTACCTTAAAACTGCAATTTAAATCTTCCAAGTTTGTTGTTCCTCTATGTACTTCTAGTTATAATTAATAGTTATTAAATATTGTATCCAGAGTGTGCACAAACTAGTGTGTCCATTCCTGCTTAGGTTTTGAGCTCCATGTCGAAGTGTACTGTGTAATATGATCTATAGGAAAACTCGACCCAATATTCTTATTCACAGTATATTCAGTTTCTATTATGAACCTTACCTGTAAAAACCTTTTGTATTGCTTCTAATTCTCTATTTTATCTTTATGCACAACCCACCATCTTTCCCAAATCACTTTCAACACAATATCTAAAGCTAGCAATCTCTATTGATCTGGTATCTGCAATTCAAATTCTCTTACAAAAAGATCTATATATGTTATTCCATCATACTTCGAGGGATCACATACCTCATCTCCAATCCAGCGTAGTACATAGGTAATATGAGCATATCTCCTTGTAGATACCTCATGCAACCTTTGTTGCCAATGTTCCAAGGCTTCTTTTGAATCCGATGCGTAAGAATTGATACTTCACCAACTGATTACCCCTTCAACAATAGGATTAATATAGTCATACATTTACGCAGTCATACTGTAAACGTCATCAAGTTCTTTTCCCCTTACTAGCTCCACATATCATCTTCCTTCTGTAGGATCCAATGGCGCAATAAATCTCAAATATTCCACTTCAAAGATCATTTGTCTCTTCTTCAGATCAATAATAGTCTGTTTATCAAAATCCCAATCAATTCCAAGCAATGCTATATAAGTTTTTCTACTATCTACTATCTCGATTACCTCAAAATATTATATTTTGTGCACTCCATGGATGTTAACATTTACCCCTATCATTCTTCCAATTCGGACAATCTTATGTTGATTTGCTAGCCTCAAATAAATAGGTGACCAGATCAAATTTGGTTTTCCCAACAGTTCCCATGCCTGCCTCAGAATGATGTTCACATCAGATACCATATCCAAGATGATATTATCCATATCATAATCTCCTACCTACACATTAAGTCAAAATTCCCTATTCATCGTTTTCTTGCATTGTATTTGGTCAACTGCTCACTATACCACTAGGTGCTTCTTTATCTTGTGTGCAATGGTTGGTCATCCTGCACAATGTGTTCAATGCATTTTCATCCTTCATTAGTTATAAACAATTCTTTAAGAAACTTTTCAAAGTACTTACCTTCTTAATTGTCCTTTTCTTCATCAAGTGGTCATAGACTGGAGGCATTACATACACAAGTGGCATGTCATACATAGGTTGCGAATTTGATGCTACCCATTCTATTTCTAATAGATCCCTTTCCTTGCCTTCTTGTATGTGTCTCTTTCCTTTCAATGATCAAACATCATAGGAGGTTCAGATGCTTTTTTGACCCACTGTTTAGTATGAGTTCCCTGTTTCATCACATCATCTCCTGTTCCTGCTCCTCCATGCATAATTGTTGCTAATATTGGTCTATCGTCGCGCTCTTATATTTATATCATATGAACATTATGGTTCCTCTCTTCCTTCCACCTCATAATCAACTACAGACAATATTTCATCGCATCATCCAACTATGTACAATAGGTGCACATTGTACAAGGATTCTGACAATTTCACGCTAAATGCCTAGGATGGTTACAATTATAGCATATAATCGATCCTCTTCCTCTGTCCAATCCTCCTCTTTAGTGACCTATGAATCCTCCTCTTCCTTTTTCATTGTAGCCTCACGAAGTATTATATTGTGGTATTCCTCCTTTCGATCCGTCTTCCCCTTGAACTCTATATGCATCCATGGTGCATTCTCTCATGAGGTCAAGTTCATGACATTCATTTTCATCATGTCCCACAAAAATACAAAAGTTACAAAATAAGTTCTTGGTAGTTCTCTGATACGTTTCCATCAAAGGACATGAAGTCAGGTGATGACCCATTGTTCTGCATATCTCACAATAGACTCATCCTCCTGGTGCTAAGGGATTCAGGGCTCCCATAGAAAAATATTCTCTAAAATTTGGACACTCATTCTTATGGTGACCTTCCATTATGCATGTACCACACTAGAATTATTTGTTCTTTCCCTTCCCTTTAGCCAACTCCTGCAACTGAATTTTCAATATTGTTAGTTACGAATGAACCTGGACCATCCCTGCACGCCATTTTCTCCTACAATGGATGCTTCTAGTTTCATGGCGATCTTTATTCACTTATGACTGTGGCGTAATATTATACTACGTCAAAGGGCATCATATATGTGGAAACAATACTGCAATGAACCATTCCCTATGATGCTCATCTGGAATTTGGAAGGTGAATTGATCCATCAATATCTTGAACCTTTGATCAAAATCCCATATTGTTTCATTATGCAACTACTTCATCTCTTTCAATTATGTAATACATTACAACTCAGAATTCAGTTTTTGTAATTATTTTAACAGAGCTTTCTTGATATCTGCCAACATTCTAGCTTGTCCTGCAGGTGCAGTGGATTGATAATTCATATACCAGAGTAACATGCGATCTCTAAATGTCATCACTAACTGTGCGATTTTCTCATCATCATCATGTACATTCTTCACGATCCATATTACTTCACAGATAAACAATTTTTGTTCTGTATCTTTTGTCCTTTCTCTATGAAAGACAAACATTCTCAAAGTGGGATCTACTCCCACCATTATGTACTGCATAGTATTCTTTGTCGGTGTCATCAACTAATTATGGGTTGTCGCATTATTTCCACTACTCTAACTACCTTTACTGATATCATTTCTTCCTTCACTAACTACAAGTGTTCACGACAAATATTTAGATCTTGAAGACACACACGAGGCCGTAGGTTTGACACAGAGTAAGTCTTGAGTGGGATGTAATCATGGATCTCCTTCTGTTGGACCGAGTTGATGATATTTTTTTCTTTTTCTTTTTGTGTGATATTGCTTCAATATAGGGTACTACACTAGTGTCTCTTTCCTCAACCTCACTATGATTCTCCTCTCTCAGAACCACAATCCTCTTCTTACTGTACCGAAATCATTTCCCACTACGCAATACTCCCATCTCTTCTTCCGTCGCACATTTTTCTTCTCTCAACATTCCCATCCCATTCGTTCCTTATTAATTCATTCCTACATCCCTATTCTTCATACACTTAGACCATCCCCTAGTCATTCCCCAGTCCCCATATGCGCACGAAGATGCCTAGATACTAGGGAAATCAGATTCCATCTTCATAACCTCCTTATCACATAGTCGCATCTTGATCCAAATAGACAATGATTTCAAATATTTTCCGCCTGGACCTTTAAAGAACTTTCTTTCAACAACATTATATGACTAGGTATAATCTATAGAAAACTCAATAATATAACCCCCCAATACATTATCCATCCAGAAATAAATTGCGCACCAGATAAGGTTACTTATAGTATTAACTTGTCAAATCAACTAAGGGGTCCAATTCCTCGGAACAAAAGTGTAGAATGTTCAGTTATTTTCATCTAACCTCCATAACAACTCAACCAACACTATCGGGAAATCAACAAAGAAACTCTCATGTAAGTGTGTAAATACATACCTATGTAACCATTGCTCCGGACTAATCCGTGGATTCTTATTCTGATCTCTGGAAAACTCATGCTCCTTTTCCTCTAACCATTCTATGATCTTTTACTTAGTCGACCTCCACATTCCTTCCAGTAGAAGATCCTTCTCCCGGCAACAGAACCATTTGTTGGTGCACAGCTGGAAGACTCGGGTTTCAACATTAATTCAGGAACAAAACCCTAAAATACTAGCCTTTTCGACATCACCCATAAGCAGGTGAAGTCTCACCCAAGATATTCGCGGGGACTGCAAGAATTAGGTTTCTACAATTATGGAGGGATGGGAGACATTCATCATAGACATTATACTTATCATAGTTCATTATACCATTTATCATGTGCATATAACATATTCAAAATAACAGACATATATCATATGTGTGCAGTAAATAAAATAAAAAACACATAAAGACACAAAGACACAAAGACACCATATTTAATGTGGTTCACCCAAAATGGGCTACATCCACAACAATCGACTTCTTATTATATTATCAAAGATATTCATTATCAAATATGCACATTTCACTCATACATTATGCTCTTGTCATTCTCATATCCTTCTAAATGTCTCTCTTCACTCTTACATTCATGCATATAGTGCATGCTTAGCTCTTACTAGCTCATCTTACTAATTCTTTTTCTTATTTTAAGTTACTTCTCTATACCAACTCTTACATATTCATACTATTACATTAGAGATTAACCTCTTAGATAGACCAAAATTCCTAATGACTTACAACTATCTTCCTTCCATTGTGCATGTTGGTCCCAAAAATGTGCTAAGTGCCTTTCCTTCTTCTCTGTGCACTGTGCAATTCCCAAAACTGGTACCAAGAAGTCCTATCCTAGCATGCACGTAAAATCGTATATTCATAATGGTCATCAAGTAAATGGGATTTCATTTACGTACATTAATTTTAATGGTTGAAATGACTCGTGTAACTTTGTTGAATATGTATAGCGTTTGTGATTTGAGGTGTTCCTCCAACATGTGCAAGTTCTGGAATTTACAAGATTCAATATCAATCGTCCATCCCATGCAATTTTGGGAGCTTCAATATCAAAATAAATTCGGACATACATGCTTTCATAAATATGCATCCCTCACCTCCATCCACGAAGCACTCTCATTTTGTGCCTCACCTCTGTCCACCATAGCTACGATTTCTCTCCTCGCCTCCGTCCACTTCACCCACGATTGATTTCTAATGGAAAACTACTCCCAACACGTAATGCACCACATGCCACCATTTCGTTGCTGGCCTCCATATCACTACAGCCTGGATTTCACTCCTCTACTCTATTCATCTACAACATTACAGATTTTAGATTTTTTAAAATATTTTGACAACGACCATAGTCAATGGCCCGCTCGGCAATTAGAGAGTGAATGTAGTAAATCTACATCTCGTCCTCCACGGCAATTATGATCTAATTAATTTAATTAGGCAATTAGGCTTATAGGCATAAAAATTCTTTTTTTATATTAATAACTACCACTTTTCTGTTTTATTAGATTAAAATGAAAATATATTTATTTAGAAATACTTAATTTATTAAAAATATTTTTATTATATTTATTGAAAATATCAACAAATACCAATTACATATAAATAATATTTCAAAAATTATTTAAATAAAAAAAACTTAATAATATTCAGTTTATAGTTGTGGATATGAATAACTTTTAATGGATGTATGCTGTCTTCAATCCTAAACTAAACATGAAAGTCCAATAAATCAACCCATTGTCCATGACAAGTGTATGTTCCACTCTGTGGTTGTTGTTGTCAACCAACCATATCATTGATTTTTATTGTATTTGTAATACTATTTAACTTTTTCCAATCGCAAGTATAACAGTGTTTCAAATTTACAAAGATGTTTGAAGTTTATATATGTAAAGTTTAATCTTAAAAAGATGTTACAATTATATATATGTGTGTGTATATTTTGTTTCTAATTTTCTAATTGAATCTTTATGGATATTAAAATTCTAGTGTTCTATTAAATATATCCATATAATTATTAACATAAATTAAATTAGTAATTTGGATATTATAGTGGTTTAATAAATACAAGTTTTTAGTTTTGCACATTTCAATACTTCTAAATTAGTATTTATTAATACCAAAAATCAAATTTAATATATTATCCACATTCTCAAATTTCAGCCATTGAAATTGTAATATTTTTTCTAAATGCCACATATGAAATTCCATATTAAGCATTAAAGGAGTTACACATGTCCCTCATACATTGAAGTGGAAAGTACATATCCACAAATAGAATAATTTGTTTTTTAACTTTCGATTACTTTATGTTTCTCTCTATATAAAGTTGATATAAAATTGTTTTTAGGTGAAAATACTATTTTTTGTTATCTATATTTTATTAAAATGCCACTTGTCAAATTGGTTTTCATGGAAGGAATTACACATTCATATTAGGTTCTAGAAAACACCTTTTGGTGCAACACATCCTTGGTTGATATAATTTTGTCCAAGCTCCATGTAAGTTACTTTGATGACGATTTGGGTTCATCTTCCCAATTTTCCCTTACATATATCACACTTATGGAGGATATTCCAAATACTTTGGATAGTTACATAAACATATATTTTTACAAATCTATAGTTATCCTATACTTATATGGTGGACTTTGTGTTGAGATTGACCTTAGTAATGGTTGTATCATAGATCTGTAAGCTCCCTCAACCGTTGTCATCCCGTCAGCTCATTCGACCAATCGGAACCGCCTTAACCGTATTGAACCGATGCTCCCTTAACTGTATTGAACCACCGACAATTCATTCGGAAACCAACCCGAATTGTATTCAACTGCCATAGCTCGTTCGGAAACAAACCATAAGTGTTTTCTTGTTGGGAGCTTTTGGAATGGTCCATTACTCCATCTAAGGTTATTTAACTAAATTAATGTGGAACATTTAACACATAGTCAATAGAAGCTTGATGGAAGCTTGGCTATAAAGATTTTGGTTTGGTCCCCAAGCTTGCTTAATTCAATCGATTTCCTTCAGTCTTACACAATCAATCAGAGTGAGCAGAGCTTGGAAATGCCATACGGAAAGATAAATTTGTGTGGAACTGGGAAAAATTCTACAGCAATTAGTCAAACTCAACCAGCATCAATGGCCAGAGGTATGATCCATTTGGCATCTAAATTTCGATTCTTTTGAAGAGTTTTATTCCACATATTTTAGAATCAAATTAAAGCTAACATTTGGTATCAGAGCCAGGTTTTATCTCTGCCTTGGTGTTTTGGAGAAAGATAGGCTTATTCTGTCTCGGTGCATTCCTATTGGGTTTTCCTTGCATTTTCTCTGCACATTTTAATGCATATTGTTGTATGTCTATCCATATTAAGATGGCAGAACCATACATTTCTATGCATCTTTCTTTTATAATTTGGTTGTACGTTTTTAAATGAAATTCCTATGCTCTATACAGAGAGGTTTCATTGCATTGTTGTGCGTCTTTAGGTTATTTTACTATACATTTTTCCCTAAGGAGAATAGCATCTGTACACTTTGCTTCCGAGTCACACAATAGTTAGAATTGCAATCCTGTTGATTTTTTGTTGTCATTAAAATAATTTCTTTCTTAACCTCTAATTAAAAACATGTTATTTTGAATGAGTATACATCGTTGAATGTTATGCATGAATATTGTAGTTTTATTTATGCAATTTATAATTATTCTCATATCAACTTAATTTTATGCATAAAAGAAATAATGTCTAGTGATCCATATAATTTTTAATTCATTAGAGAATAGCCACAACATCTCTAATTAAATAATATTATATATTATGATTGATTGGGATGACATAAGGAATATTTAGACATAAATTATAATTAATTATACTAAATATAATAAATTGTATCCCACAAGAATTTTTATTATGTTTATATAATTAATTAGGATAAAATATTAAATTATTCATAACTTACCCACAGGATTTATGAATTAATAGTTTTATCATAAAGTTCAAATCTATGATAGAATAATTGAATCTACTTGAATTGGAAATTTAGCCACAAGCAATTTTTATGTCATTAGATTCAAATTTAAGCATGAATTTACATTGGTAAATCATGAAATTTTATTTTATTTTTTGTTGGTCTCAATTTTAACGTAAGCATGTGATCTTTAATTTTATGCAGTTGTACAACTTGCAAATTTCTTTGAAATTCGTTGTGATATCCCTGAACTTAAGGGAGATAACTATAAGGTCTGGAAGGAGAGAGTTCTCCTTCATTTGGGGTGGATGGACTTAGATTATGCTATTAGGAAAGATGAACCACCAACACTCACTAATACCAACACTACAGCGGACATCATGCTTTATGAGCAATGGGAGCGATCTAATCACCTAAGCATGATGTTCATTAAGACTAAAATTTTAGCTGGTATTCGTGGTTCCGTTGATCAGCATGAAAAGGTCCGAGACTTGCTGAAAGCCATTGATGATCAATTCGTCACTTCAGACAAGGCACTAGCAAGCACCCTAATCATGAAG
>JZKD02S0074534.1:510580-521483 GCA_000966675.3 Picea glauca | reverse complement strand
TGTTTATTCAATGACTAAAGCATTCTTTAACCACATTTTACATTTTTGGTTGAATGTTTTTAGTGAAAAATTGGATTCCAAATATTGCTATTAAAAATAGAAGTAATTGAAAACCAAGTATGAAGATGATTAAATATGAAGTCTTTTAGAAATGATTTAATAAGGACCGATAGAATGTGGAGTACTTGGGATGACGGATAACGATAAGTAAATGATATAGAGAGTTAAAATAATGTAATCATGCACATAGGATGGATACAAATTCTCGATATAGAAAAACCTAATAGTGGTAAAATGATAGAATTGTCGGATGTTAAGGTGTGTAGTGGTAAAATGAAGTGTTAGATGTTAAGGCATGGGATATCAAATATTAAAGATGATCTAAAAATATATTCTAATTATATTATTCATTTCTACTTTATCAAGGGTTATTAAATTTTATAAAAAAGAAAATTAATATATTAATAATAATAAAATATATTACAATTTTTTATAATAATTGGTTATATAATTTTCACCATCATATATATATATTTTATTCGTCGAATGTATGTATATATAATGGCTTTGCTTGCCTATGTTATCAAGCTATTGAGAAAATACCCATCATGTTTTTCTTGATTTTCCTTAATGGCTTTGCTTGCCTATGTTATCAAGCTATTGATAAAACACCCATCATGTTTGTCTTGATTTTCCATTAGAAGCTTCAATGGTATAAAACTAGGGCTTTTACTCCTAACTTTATCCAACTTTGAGATAATTGGTTACTTTCTAGCTATTTCTCCATGTTTGTCTTATCAAGGCATTTCAATTCATATCCTTACTTTGTTTTTCCCTTTTCTCATGAAAGCTTGTCCTTGTCTTATCAAGGCATTTCAATTCATATCCTTATTTTGTTTTTTCCTTTTCTCATGAAAGCTTGTCCTTGGCTTACGTTGGCATTGCTTAGTGCACAATTTTTAATCGTTGTGTTTATTTTTCTATCACTAGCCTAAATTGATCTTATATGTCCTCTACTTCCCCATCTTCTTAATTCCACTGTTCATATCATTAACCTTATTCTTCATAAGATATGACAATATAGTACCTTGTTTTTTCTTACTCGTGAGTCCTATCATTTTTTCTTAGATTATTTTGTTTATCTATGTTTAACTTTCCTTGATCCTATTATTATCTATTCTACTATTGGGTTTGATCCTATTATTATCTATTCTACTATTGGGTTTGATCCTAATGTGATAGCCAATTAAGTAAACATGGTTGCCATTTTTTGTTTAACCATATGAATTTGGATTTGTACTCTTCATATGGTTGATAATATATCAAATGTTTGATGTACAAAAAATATTCCTTTGTATTTTTCTACAATGTTTGTAGTGTTTGGTTTGTACTAAACTATGTATCTTCCTTCTATATTTCCTAATTACATTTCAAATATTTTAGAATTTGTGTTGTTCCACTTTTGTGTTTAAATAGATGAATTTTCATGCTACGTTTCATTTCAAATATTTCTTATAAATCACATTGCTTTAGTCTAGTGGCTTTCTTGATAGACCCCTGTAATACTCTAAGTTCCAATAACCTTGCTTTCAAATCTTTTGGCTTGCTAGATAGATTCATGTAAAGATCCAATATCCTTTCTTCTATCTTTCTCATAGTTGGATATAACTCATATTAGTTGCATCTGTTTCATTTTAATTTTATTATATTTTGACTAACCTTTTGCTTACATCATACATTCTTTCCTCAATGTTGTTTCTAGTTTTATCGGGTTTTTTTTTTTTTCTCTTTTTTCCTTTGCATATCCTACCTCCTTCATTGCTCCACATTTATCCTTGACATCTTTAATTCATGTTTCGTTTAGCTCTGACGTTGTCTTTAAAGCTATTATTTCTTTATTCCTTCCTAGATCATGTCCATTGCCAATTCTATGATTAATTGGATGTCCTCTACTTTTATGTTGTCTCTTGAGATGGTGCCATCTAGGATTGGAAGTGTACTTCTAGTGAGTTCCATTATCTGGTTCAATTTCTCCTTCATCTATGCGATTTGTTAAATATTTTTTGTTTTGATTTATTTCTTTCCATCCTAAAGCTTTAGGTCATTACAATGTTATCACATGGTTTCGAAACACCCCATCATGCTTGTATGTTGATTAATTGGGTTGGTTGTCATTGATGTCAACCCTTGAAGAAAGTCTGGTAACAAATTCCAGTAGCACAAAGGTTTGGGTAATGGACCCAAGTTTGTTTGATGTATAATGGTATGAGTTTTGATATATTTGTAGGTAAGACTATTCTAGATGGATAATAAATGTCATGCCATTTCCATTGGTATGTGGAACGTCACATAACTCTTCACGGTTTGAGAGTTATGGCCTTACAAAGTGGAAGGACCTTCATATGATTGGCTTGAAACCCCAAAAGGTCAAAGAAGTCAAAGTGATTGCAAAGAAGAAATTATTTAAATAATAAAGTGAATTGACAAAGTCAAAGAGGATTATTTAAATAATAAAGTGAAGTGACAAAGTCAATGAGGATTATTTAAATAATAAAGTAAATGGAGAACTTTCTAATTATGGAAAGTGGTTATAAGAAGGTTAACGCTAAAATGAGGAAAATGGGTTAAGTGGTCAATTGGCTATTGGATACATGGAAAATTCGTAAATTGGGAAAAGTTGGACATAGGTGACTATGTGGACAAAGTGGCTATGTGGACAAAGTGGCCTAGAAGATGCTTCTAAGGAAGCTACTTGGAGAGTATAAATAAGAGGCAAGGCTCTCTCATTTTAATCACACTTGATCATATTGAATATCTACAGGTGACTGAGGTAACCAAAGGATATCTAAGCCTAATTTCAGAGGGAAGGTGAAGTAAAGAAGGCCAAAATTCAAGGGAGGATAAATTATTTTGATTATTCTTTCTAAGGTATGTTATTTACAAGTCATTTCACCATTTTCACAATAACATTTTGTCTAGAATGATTGATAGTGTTAAATTGGAAGGTCATTGAAAAAACATATCCAAATATCTGTGGTATGAATTTAAGCTTGTGGGTCATTGTATTTATGGAGTTACACTCTATGGAAAATATGGTTTGTGGCTAGTCCTGAAACTAATCTAAAACATGTGTTTTGAGTAAAAACGTCATAACTTATTCATAATAGATCCAAATTCAGTAAGACCAAATGTGTTGGTTAGATTACATTATGTAGTATTTTTTGTACAATTTTCAGATCCATACAACAAATATTCTATGATGGTCACGATCTACAAGTTCTCTCTCTAGAATAAGCCAGAATTCAACAAGGTATGTTATTTTTCCTCTAACTCCTTTTCTGAGAGTTTACAAGTAGTGACACCTGGAGGAATTGCATTAAACACACTGAAGAACATTGTGTACTATTTTCATATCTTTATTCATTACTGGTACATAGTTTTGATTATTTCAAGTTAGGGTTGTTGACTAATCCAAAACTAGTCATGTGAGACTAAAGTAAAGTTTGATGAAAATGATAGTCTCTTGTTGTTAAAGTTAAGGAAGGTTTGCAGGTTGAGCTACAGGTTGGCGCATGGTTGATGCACATGTTTATGGTACAAGTTGATTACAAGTTGTTTGGTATAGGTTGGTGCATGGTTGATGCACTTGTTGATGGTACAAGTTGATTACAGGTTGAGGTACAGGTTGATGCATGGTTCAAGTTATTGGTACAGATTGTTTGTTTTAGGTTGATTGGTACATGTTTACAACAGTATATCTCACATTGATAGTGTGACAATGGTTCCATCGTTCTACTTATACATCAAGGCGGTTGGACGGGGCAAGGACATGTGGTTGTAGCCACCTTCTGGTTGTAGCGGGAGAACATACAGGGTTGTAGCCTGCTTCTAGTTGTAGCCAGAGAATTGGGGAGCTGGAGCTTCCCTCAGGTTTTAGCTTGAGGAAATAGGGGGTTGGAGCCTCCTTCCAGTTGCAGCTGGAAAACAAAGGAAGTTGGTTCTTCAAATTAATGTAATTTCTTCAAGACATATAAGAAAAAAAATTATGTGGTTTTCTCCCGCTTTGGGTTTCCACATAAAAGCACTAGTGTACTGAGTATGTGTATGATTGTTCATTTGTTCATTGTTTACTTACTCTACAAATATTGGATGATAATGCTACATTGATATAACACTTGCCTTATATGGTTAAAAAGGATTAGATTTCTCTATTACTGATTCACCCCCCCTCTCGGTAATCCAACAATTGATATCAGAGAAGTTTCCTTCAGAAATTAGTTTAACCACTAAAAGGTAGATCATGGAGAGGAACAACATGTATAAAAATGGAATACCACAATTTAATGGACATAAGTATGCATTTTGTAGCATAAGCATGAAGACATATATACATGCACGAGGATTTGAAATTTGGCAATCAATTGTAGATGGATACACAACACCAGTAGTTCCACCAACAAATGACAAATAAATGAAACTCGGTCAGAATAATTCCAAAGCCACAAATGAAATTTTGAATGGTCTTGGAGAATCAATATTCACCAAAGTTGTACATTGTAAATCCACCAAAGAGATTTGGGACAAACTTCGAAATATTTATGAAGGAGATTCAAAAGTAAAAGCAGCGAAGCTTCAAACTTACATAGGTCAGTTCAAACAACTAAATATGAAGGAATATGAGAACATTGCAGCTTACTTTTTATGAGTCGATGAAACAGTAAATGCAATTTTGCGATTGGAAGAAGAAATCAAAGAATCAGTAATTGTTCAAAAGGTGCTAAGATCTCTTCCTATGAGATTTGACCATAAGATATCAACACTAGAAGAAAGAACAGATCTAAACTCAATAAGAATGGACGAACTACATGGAATCTCCTTAGCATATGAAATGGGAACTCAATAGGAAAATCCAGATATAAAAGAAGAATCCTTCAAATCATTCAAAGGGTCGAAGCAAATGGGAAAGAAAAAAGAAAAAGAACATAGCAACAACAATGATGTCTCGGAAGATGATGAAGAAGCAACCAACTTTGTCAAAATATTGAACAAGGGAACCAATGACACATATATAGGTTAGCTTCCTTTGATTTGTTTTAATTGTGATGGTATTGATCATTTTGATAAAAAAATGTCCTCATAAGAAAAGGATAAATGATGAAGGTAACTCAAATAGAAAAAAAAAACATATAAAGGAAAAAGAACCACAAAGAAAGTTTTCAAGAAAAGCTTATGCATCAAAGAGGACATCTCATCATCAGATGAAGATGAAGTCAGTGATAGTGAGACATAAAGAGTTATATTCGTGGCAGTAGAGGACTATAATAAAGAAGACTCTGAAGAAGAATATGAAGAGGCCAAAGAAGAATATGAAGAGGTCAAAGAAGAGTATGAAGAGGCATAAGTTGATTACCGAGAAGAATTGTTGTGTGCCATAGAAGTTGTCAGAAGAGAAAAAAGAAAGAAGAAACTACAAGGGGAACTAGACAAGAAAGAAGACATTAAGGAAATATAACAAATGATCACAAATTTGAAGGTTCAAATTGAATAGGATAAAAGAATTGAAGAATCACTCAAAGAACAACTAGAAGGAAGAGATAGGATCATTGGAAATTTGGAAGAATAAATTGTCACATTAAGAAAGGATTTTCAAAAGAAAAATATGTAGAATAGCTCAAAAGTTTTGAATGACATTATCAATAGTAAAAAACCTCATCATGACAAGTTCGGACTTGGATACAATCAAACAGAAAAGGGATCAAGCTCAAAAACAACAGAACAAGAAACATATATGAAAAACTATGCAGAAATAATCAAAGGGGATAGGAAGGTCTAAAAACAAAATTACAGGGACACTCCTCCATTGAGAAGATTCATATTTCAGAATCAACGATTGACAGAAACAGATAGGCCTTAGGAAGAAGAAGGATTCATAAGAGTACTCATTTTCAAAATATGTTCAACTCCCATGTATATAACTATCTTTTTTGGTTTATGTTATGCATGAAATAATTTTGGACATAAAGTTGTGAATTGAAAAGATAACAACAAGAATATAAACAACTTTGAAAGTCATACACAAAAGGGTTATCCAAGAAGGCCTAGTAAAACACAGAGAATAAGTTACAACAAGTTTGAATCTTTGAGAACTGAAGTGGAATGTTGCAAATGTAGAAAATTTGGACACATGGCCAAAGATTGTAGAATGACTATCCCTCCTAGATAACCACAAAAAAACAACAACAGTCACAGACAGGAACCTCAGAAAAGGACATGGATAAGAAACCAGAATCAATATAGCAATGAAGAATGCACACTCACTCTGCAAGATAAGCTAAAGAAACATTGTTGGTATGTTGACAATGGTCGTTCAAAACACATGACATGTGATAGAGACAAGTTTCTTACATTAAGAAAGGAAAGATATTGATCAGTCTCCTTTGGAAATGGTGATTCAGCTAAAATCATTGGAAAAGGCACAGTCAGAATTGGGAACAAGAATAACAAGGAAGAAAATGTTATACTAGTAGAAGATATGAAACATAATCTTCTAAGTGTGAGTAAAATGTGTGACCAAGTTCCTAAAGTTACTTTTGATTCACAAAAGTGCGAGATAAAAAAATAAGGTTCAGGAAAATTGATTGCAACAGCTGCGAAACTTCAAGCAACATATATGTATTAAGTGAAATTGGAAATGAAAAGTGTTTCCTAGGAAAGGAAGATGAAAGTTGGCTATGGAACAGAATAATGGGTCACATACATTTTGATAACCTTGTCAAAGTTAGCAAAAGGGAATCAATTAGAGAAATTCCCCAGCTCACGAAATGAACCAACACTTTATGAAAGCATTGTCAACAAGGAAAGAAAACAAAGACTAGGTTTAAATCAAAAGTTTATTCAATGACAAGACCACTAGAAATTGTGCATACTGATATAGTTGGACCAACTACAACAAATGGTTTAAAAGGTGAGAAATAATTTATGTTATCAGTTGATGATTATACAAGAATGATTACAGTTTTCTTTCTTAGGAATAAGTCAGAAGCTTTTGAAACTTCAAGGTATACAAGGAAATGGTTGAAAATGAAATGGATTCAAAAATCAAATGCCTGAGATATGATAATGGAGGAGATTCCACTTCAAAGGAATTTATGGACTATTGTAGCAGGCATGGAATAAAAAAAAAAATCTTCGTTACTAGGACACATCAACATAATGGAGTTGTTGAAAGAAAGAACAAGAGAGTACATGAAATGGATCGAACAATGCTAATGGATTCCAAATCGATAGATATATTTTGGACACAGACAATGCATAGAAGAGTTCACATTCAAAACATAGTAATGCTTAGAAACAACACTGAAAAAACTCCCTACGAGCTATAGAAAGGAAGACCAATAAATGTGAAGCACTTCAGAGTTTTTGGAAGAAAATGATACATCAAAAGAGAAGATGATAGAATGGGAAAGTTTGGCTCTCGTGTGGAAAAAAGGGTACTTGTTGGTTACTCAAGTAAAAGGAACGCACACAAGTGTTACAACCTGAGATTGAACAAAGTTGTGGAAAGAATCAATGTAACAATTGATAGCCCGTCTTTACAGATCATAGAACATGTTGTCACATATTATAGAATATGTGGGAACAAAAGAACAAGTGGAAGACATCTTTACAAAACCGCTTCCATGGGAATCCTTTGAGTATCTTCGCCAGAGACTCAGAGTTATTTCTACTCCAAAATGAATGCCTTAGAATGCTTATCTTATATGTCTTAGATGTACATGAGGAAGCACCATAAAGAGGACAATTCAGGTTGGGAGATCAAATGAGTCAGTTAGGGGAGGCAACCCTGAATGGAAAGATACCTTTTCCATTGATGAAAAAGGGGGAGAGACTTATCAGATGCAGAGTACAGAGGCATTGTTCCAGGGGGAGCATTGGTCACAGAGATGCAGGCATGGTTCCAGGGGAGCATGAGTGATATGATTTCAGTATTGCATCAGAGTGTTTCCATCAATGCGAAAGGGGGATATTGTTGATTAATTGGGTTGGTTTTCATTGATATCAACCCTTGAAGAAAGTCCAGTAGTGAATTCTGATAGAACAAATGGTTGGGTAATGGACCCAAGTTTGTTTGATGTATAATGGTATGATTTTTGATATAGTTGCAGGTAATACTATTCTATATGGATAGTACATGTCATTCCATTTCTGGTGGTATGTGGAATGTCACATAAATCCTCACGGTTTGAGATTTATGACCGTACGAAGTTGAAGGACCCTCATATGATTGACTTGAAACCCCAAAAGGTCAAAAATGTCAAAGTGTTTGCAAAGAAGAAATTATTTAAATAAAAAAGTGAAGTGACAAAGTCAAAGAGGATTATTTAAATAATAAAGTGAAGTGACAAAGTCAAAGATGATTATTTAAATAATAAAGTGAACTGACAAAGTC
This sequence comes from Picea glauca, assembly GCA_000966675.3. Taxonomy (NCBI): domain Eukaryota; kingdom Viridiplantae; phylum Streptophyta; class Pinopsida; order Pinales; family Pinaceae; genus Picea; species Picea glauca. Next base: position 513,034 of record JZKD02S0074534.1, on the reverse strand, counting down.
AACGAAAATTATTTAAATAATAAAGTGAAGTGACAAAATCAAAGAGGATTATTTAAATAATAAAGTGAAGCGACAAATTCAAGGAGGATTATTTAAATAATAAAGTAAATGGAAAACTTTATAATTATGGAAAGTGGTTATAAGAAGGTTAACGCTAAAATGATAAAATGGGTTAAGTGGTCAAGTGGATATTAGATACACGGACAAGTGGTAAATTGGGCAAAGTTGGACATAGGTGACTATGTCGACAAAGTGGCTATGTGGACAAAATGGCCTAAACGATGCTTCTAAGGAAGCTACTTAGAGAGTATAGGCTCTCTCATTTTAATCACACTTGAGCATATTGAATATCTACAGGTGATTGAGGTAACCAAAGGATATCTAAGCAACATTTAAGAGGGAAGGTGAAGTAAAGAACGTCGAAATTCAAGGGAGGATAAATTATTTTGATGATATTTTCTAAGGTATGTTATTTACAGGTCATCTCACTATTTTCTCAATAAATTTTTTTCTAGAATGATTCTCACCATGAAATTGGGAGAGCATTGAGAAAAAATATCCATGTAGTTGTGGTACAAATTTAATCTTGTGGGTCATTGTATTTTTGGAGTTACACTCCGTGGAGAATAGGGTTTGTGGCTAGTCCTGAAACTAGTCTAAAACATGTGTTTCAAGTAAAAACATCATAACTTATTTATAATAGATCCAAATTCAATAAGACCAAATGTCTTGGTTAGAGTACATTCTGTAGTATTCTGTGTACAATTTTTAGATACATGCAACAAATATTCTGTGTTGGGAATGCTCTACAAGTTCCCTCTCTAGAATAAGATAGAATTCAACAAGGTATGCCATTTTTGCTATGACTCCTTTTCTGAGAGGTTACAAGTAGTGACACCTCGAGGAATTGCATAAAACACACTGAAGAACATTGTGTACTATTTTTATATCTTTATTCATTACAGGTACATAGTTATGATTATTTCAACTTAGGGTTGTTGACTAATCCAAAACTATTCATGTGAGACTAAAGTAAAGCTTGATGAAAATTCTGTAAGAACTTTTCAGACCCCAACCCAGTTTCAGTCTCGCTGATTTTTCAGCCAAAGTTAAATGCCAAACCCAGTTTCAACACTGTTTCAGCATATGTTACAGCACTATTTCAGCACATGTTCCAGCACTGTTTCAACATATGTCTCAGCATTGTTTCAGCATATGTTCCAGCATATGTCGCATCACTATTTCAGCATATGTTCCAGCACTGTTTCAGCATATGTCTCAGCACTGTTTCAGCATATGTTCCAACATTGTTTCAACATATGTCTCAGCATTGTTTCAACATATGTTCTAGCACTGTTTCAGCATATGTCTCAGCATTGTTTCAGCATATGTTCCAGCACTATTTCATCATATGTCTCAGAATTGTTTCAGCATATGTTCCAGCACTGTTTCAGTCAGCATATGTCTCAACATTGTTTCAGCATATGTTTCAGCACTGTTTCATCATATACAAACTTAACAGAAAATAAACTTCAAAACTGAAACATGAGGATTCTGAACATCATTTTCAATGCAAAAATAAAATATCAGTAGTATGCAAAACTCAGAAAATATAGACAAAGATTTTCGGTCTAACTTCAACCCTGGAAAAACCCACAAGGGGAAAACCAGTGAGAGAGGGATTTTTATTATTTATGAGCTTCTGAGAAATTTCTTTTACATCATATTCATCTTTATAAATTTACACAAACTTATCTGGACATTCCTGTAGCTTTGCTCCTCGATTTCTGAACCAGAAATCCATACAACTGTACGGTTGTCCCAACAATTAATGCTGTATGGACTGTCTCGAAATTCATGCCAAAACTCTGCTAAGACTGTACGGAAAACCCATCATGAACAACTCCTTGTAAACCGTGTTGTACAGCCCTCAAAATTCATGCCAAACTATATGGACTGTACCAAAATACACCCAGAAATTTATTACAGCAGCTACCTTGATTTCTATGCCAATAAATGTTGTATGGCAGCCTTGGAATGCATGCCCATACTCTCAAAAATTGTAGTTGTTGTCCTCCTCGATTTCTGTGCACATTAAATACTGTACGGCCTCCACAAATCCATACAGTATGACCTGTTCTTCCTTGATGTCTACTGCCTCGAAATCCATGCTGCTCTTTACTTTGGGATGCAAGCTCTCCTTTAGCAAATGCTATCTCTTTTCTTCAGCTCAACCTCTCTCTTGCTCTCTCTTGTTCTCTCAACAAGAATGCTTCAACTACCCAGGAATGGGTGCGCCCTCTTTCCCTAGTCGACCTCATGAGGGAAGGTGAGGGGTTTTCTAATCTAACGGTCGATATTAGATTAGATGGGTGGCTGAGATTTGGTGTCTCTTCACTCACCCTCACTTTAGTCATAAAGTTATCTTTTAATTTTCATCTCACAAATTAATTT
>JZKD02S0074534.1:473367-486936 GCA_000966675.3 Picea glauca | reverse complement strand
CCAGAAGGTACACCTTTATGGGAGACCCATGATTACCAGGATAAGCCCATAGCCAGGTAAATCCCATAAAAGAAGAAACATTAGAGATAGCCACAGACCGGAGAGAAACAATACATAGGCCATCCTACATACCAGGAAGGGGTGAATATAAACGAAGGATGAATTCTAGACAAGAACTACCAAAATCAAACCGAGATGGTGAGAATGAAGAATACCCAGATTAAGAAGGGCCCCCAGGGGGAGGAACTTCCAACAAGCGCCAGGAACATCACAAGGATGGAGCAAGCGACCAGAGAAGCCAAGGGTACCTTCCTCACGTGGGTCAACCTAAAGGGAAAAGCGGTCATTGATAGGTGGGAGAGAGAAGTCAACACCATGTGCCAGGGAAAAGCCGGGGTGGAACTCATTCGAGAAGCAAACGGGATAAGGGACCCAGGGGCCACCCAGCCTAGAACAACCCTCTACCACAAAACGGTGGAGGAATCCTGGCGCACAAAAATTTTGATAGGAAAGTTGAGCACTGATAGGACAACGACCAGCAGGGAGGCTCTCCAGGACCACAAGAAGGAGTACACAGAAATTATGAGGCACCTCAGCAACCTGGAGGCTAGTGCAAGAAGAACAACAGAGGACCAGATGAGCTAAAATTAAAAAAAATGGAATGAATGGTAGGACAAGGAGCCATAAAATGTTATCACTTCTCAAATGAAGATAAATGTGATGTAACATTCTTAATGAGTATTTTTGAACAAAAATGTACTACCTTAGTTAATTAATCAACTACTACAAACATAAAATTTGTGGGCTTGGAAGTTCTAGTCAATTTGTAATGACCCTGCCATTACGACAACCAAGAGACATACATTTTTTGCATTAGGAAATACACATCACAATTAATAATGACATCATTGGCACATCATCTGACATATTAATGAAACAATATTAACACATTAACAAACCCACACGACATAAGATGACATAACATTGCAATGAATAATGATACATTTATCAACGCATTAACAATACAAATATTAACATTCCATGCATCTCATAAGGACCATCCTCAGATATCTATAAGGAAACATAAGATAACATAATGAATCATAAAGACCATAAATATAGCCACAAAAAGCACATAATATACTACCCACTCAACCTACCCTTCAAGGTTAGGACCTGCAGGACACACAAGAAATGCTCAAGCCCAGGTTCCAATTGATTTTAACCATTGAAGGTATCAAGGATGGATATTGGTTTGAGGAACACAGCGATGTCTACATACCCCCGTAATAAAAAACATCTCATAACTCTAGACTAGAATTTCAGTCATACATCAACATAATTCATCAAGTGCATGGACTAATCTAGTCTACTCAATCCATCCTTCAAGTAATGATTAAGTGAAATTCGTATATGCTAGTGATACATAAGAATTAATAATCACAAGTGTAATTAAAATCAATGAGTCTATGAAAAATTCATATCTAAGGAATCCATAAGAATATCAATCATCATATGTCACGTAAGGACATCAATTTATCTTACATATCCAACTAATTACTATAATGAGATGAACCATGCTTAACAATACAATAAATCAACATGCTACCCTTCTTCATGTGCCCATTTTAAAAACTCATAAAATCGACATAACACACTAAATAAAAATTCTAAGGCTCACATATCCATTAAGGGAATTAAGGGAAGACCATAACATATTCATCCATAAAAGAGTTCATTACTATTCTCAAATTCATTAAAGGAGTTAAGAAATAACCAATCTGACGTAACAATTAATAGATAATAGAAGTTAAGCTACATTTATGAGTTAAGAATCCAAAGGAAGAGTTCTAGAATTCATTCCAACCCCTGAACCAGTGAAAAATGATTTATCTTTCAATCCATACCTTAATCCGGTCCTCCATCCGAACCTTCATCCGGTCCTCCATCTGACACTTAAATTCTGAACAATTTAAATTAAAATATTTTTGTGCAGAAAAAATGATTTTTAATAATTGTACAACTTAGAGGAAGGGACAATAAATGGTTGTAGGGTCTGTCAAGAAGGTATAGCGACAAGTAAGAGGTGAGTGATTGTGTATACATCCAACCAATCAACAAATTAGACTCACCCTTCTACTCTACAATGTTAACATTTTTTTTAAGGATGGAAATCATTACAACAATTAAATAGAAGTAAAAGCAGAAACTCGACATGAACATCTTAATGACACCATAATTGCAAGAGAGACGTTTTTCATATGGAAGTTATTACGACACCTAATTCGACCCTTGATACGACCTGCTAGTAGGAAAACTCCCCTTTAACTACACCAGGGTTTACAATGTAGGCAGAGTGAATAACTGTCTAAAATATAATCAATTCTCTATACTACCCCAAACATACCAAAACTAATATAAAGAAATCAAACAAAGAAGGGACAAAGTAACTATACCTCTGATCCCACGTCCGATGATGATCTCCTCGCACTTGGAAGTTCCACTGACTGCATGTCTCCTCCCAAGGATGAACTGCATCCAAATATTAACAAACAAATAACCACAAGCATGTTATTCCATATATAAGTTAGGGTTAGATGTTATAATTTCAAGCATAGATCAGGAAAATGTGATTATTTTATTCATAATACAAATATTATACCTCACAATCTAAGTCAGCCACTGTTCCGTGGACCTAGTCTGGGCTCCTCTTTACCTTACTCCAAGTCCATATTCTATGAAGTTATTATCTCAACCTTATGATCTATTCTATGTAAGGGAATGGGATGAATGGAGGAATAATGGGCTGATGAGGGTATGCTGAGGCAATTTCTCACAAAAGGAAGCAATATCTTGGGCAAGGAGGGGAAGTGAAATCAGGTAGAGTTTCACTGTTCTTATGCTTAGGTATCAAATGAGACCCAAACACCTCATTTTATATTCCAAATGCATGGTTATTCAGTTGGGTGATGGGATATAGATGGTGGATTAGTTGGAAAACCTCTAATAGCCCATCAATTTCAATGAATTCCTTGCAGCTTTTTATTTTTTGCAACTTTTGCAAGCATATGTGGGCTATAATGGTGAAACATGCATATGTACATGAGTTTTAGTGGTGCATAAAGCATATATACATGGGATGTAATGGTGTAGGGCATGTACATCTTCCAAAAAATGGTTTTTTAAGAAGAGCTTCTTAGTAGTTCTTTAGAAAAATATGCAAGTAAGAGGGCCAAGGCCATGTATGTATGTGTAGGGAAATTTAGGGCTATAACATATGCCCCCTAATGTTTGAGGTCAGAAGAGAAACTGATGGCCAAAATACATTACAATATCTTCACCAATGTATGAGATCGAGTGATCCCAGGACCAGGGTTTGGGAGGTGCCATATGCAAAACAACAATTCTATCTCTAAGGTGGGCATACCCATGCTCAGGGTGAAATAAATCATGGCTGCCAATCAAATACATTGTAGATCCATGTCATATAACTATATAAAGTGTATCTATGAGCAATACACAATGGATGTGCATCTCAAAATCAATCAAAGATATACAAGTATAGTATCCATCTTCAAGAAGCCAGTGATGCCTAATGGCTGGAGAAGAGGCCTTCAAAGATTGAGAAACAACTTCAAGATCTTTAGATATTCAAAACTTAGGTAGGAGTACAATAGGAGTGTATAAATCACTCCCCTGAGGTCTTTGAGGACTTGTCGGGAAAATACTTTAAGATATCGATGATCACGAAGAGAACTTTGTTGATTTTGAATCAGGACTTGACTGGACTCTCAGGATGACTGACTCAATAGGTCAAGAGAAAAACTATAGAAAGGCCGACTCAAGTTGGGTTAAACTTCCCTCAGAAAAAAGCACGAAAGATGATCTGACTCAAGTAGCATGACATTGACATAAGGTCACGATGCAGGAGGCAACACAAACTCTCCATGTGTTTGGAAGAGTAACCAAATGAAGGAGGAAACAACTCTATGTAACAAGAACAACTTCCTAAGGTCATACTAGATCCCAATGCTTGACGAACAAACAAAAGGATGTTCTTTGTCCAAGGGAGACTCTTTGTGCTTTTTCCAAGGTCGACTCTTTGTGCTGTTGAAAAAAGAATACATATTTCCTGTCCCCTCTTTTGGGATATTTGAACTTTTTGTCTTTTTCAATTTTTTAAACAACTTGAAAAAGAATAAAAGAATGCACAAAGGAGGAATGAGTGTTGCTAGAAATCATACTAGTTCCAAGCGCAAGGAACATACTAATTCTCAGAGCAAAGAGACATGTGCAGGAAAAGGACTCTCATGGAAAATTCGTCCATGGGTCAAGGTGTCATGTCAGAGAGGAAAAAAGTTCTACAAGGCTTGCGTATAAGGCATGCTTCAAAGGTTCAGTTGAGAGCAACATGGAGCCATCATTAGGCCAAAGACGTGAAGATGAAAATGTGATTAAGCAAGACATAATGAAACCCCTTCCATGTAATTTTTATGATTCCAAAGAAGGTAAGCTTGGTATTTTTTGCATGTTTAGAGAGTTTGAAAAACCATAAAAGAAGACTCCAGGGAGTACCTTTTTTGGAGATAATCTAGTCAGTTCTAAAAAGGGGTAAACTTGCACCGAAAAGGCGTCTATTCAAAACCATTTTAATGAGTGTGACAAAGATAAGATCACTGGGAAATATTTTCAATTTTAAGGATTTTGAAAATAGCTTCGCTATGGACTCACTACCTTTTTCTAAGTTTAGTCTCCTTAGCCCGAAAAAGTATAAAATTTACTGAGGAGAACTCTCCTGACGAGACAAATCTCCCGAGGTGTACCCTTTTCCGCTATAATCTACAGGCTGGAAAAAGGGTTAAACTCATGCCAGTAGATGTTATTCTGGACCAATTTAACAAGTGTGAAGGAGCAAGGTCACTCAACGATCTTTTCAATTTTAGGAGATTTAAAAAGGTGTTAACTATGGACTCTATGGGGATTTGTTTTTTGTAAGTAATTTCCAAGGCCCGAAAAGGGCGATAAACCAAAACTAAGGAGAATGTTCATTTTTTGAAGATTCAGTCCCTCATGCCTGAAAAAGGGTTAAATGTATGCCTATGAATACTCTTCTAGTGAACTAAAGTTCATTGAGCATACCTTTATTCATGAAATTGACCATCTGGACCAAAAAAGGGGTAAACTACCATAGGAAAAACATGCCTTCAAACTTGAGTTTGGCGGGCATGAAGGGAAAGAAGATCGCTCGAAAATATTTTCATGTTTAGAGAGTTTTAAAAGGGCTTAAAGAAGACTCTAGGGGGATATGGTTCATGCATAATACCGGTTCAGGTAGAGCCCACTGCTAGGCTTAGACCAAGAGTCTCTTCGATAGTCAACCTGGAAAGTCTCCCACAAGGGAAGAAAACACAAACCATAGTGTAAGTCTTCCCACGATATAAAAACCATAGCCATGGATTTAGGGATAGCCTCATCTAAAGGCAATTCAAAATCTAATAAATCACACGAACAAGGAGGGTGGAAAGTCCCAAAGGGCGAAGCAAACTAACCATATTCCATATGATGATGGAGGTTCTGGATAGGACTGGCAGAGTCTATCAATGAAGAATCGCCAGCATGAGGGATTGAGGATCTACAAACAGTGATATCATAATCAAAAGGAGACTCAAGATCACTTGGACCAATAGGGGGAAGTGAGGGCTCCCATTCCCCCATTGGATAAACCAAAGGATCAATTGTTGAGACCAAATATCGAGAAGGAAAACATGAGTGAACAAGTTCATGCTCAGGAGAAATTGAACACCAAGGATAAGACACCACATAATTAACCCATGGCGGGGTAGATTCTATTCGAACACTAGGTGTTACACATTATTTTGGTCACCCCAGTGATCAACTGACAACATGTGCTTAACTCATTTCCATGTTCCTTAAAAATATTAAAAGAGACTTTCTCCATGAAAAAAGTGGTTTTATTTTCCTCTTTCAAAAACTATGACAAGGAAGATCGTCACACCCTACTGTATGCATGGGGTGCGAAAATTCCTGATCGTCGCACTCTTCATAAAATATGGACTGTGACGTCGTCGTAGGCTGCCTATGCATAGGGTGCAATGATGCTTAAGAAAAGGAAAAGTCAAAATTCATGAATGTTCTAGAAGGGAATCTTCTAGAAGATGAGGTGGAATCTGACCGATTTGGATCTTAATTGCTTCTCTGATTTAGTGGGATTATCCTAATATTCTCATCCATCCCTCCTTCACTCTATATAAATAGGGATATCTTATGGAAAAGGATAAGGTTTGCGAGGGCTTGCATATGCATGAAGAGTTATACTACAAATTATACTTGAGATAGCTTTACTTTAGCTCTCTAAGTCAGATTGTGGATCTTCTTCATCAAAGGAATTGAAGGAAAGGTGTGTGTGTTGGAGAAAATAGCCATTTAAAGGGACCTTGCAACATCAAGGAATGGGTTGTATTCTCCACTTTCCATTTAATATAATGCAGCAATATATTTCTTCCCTATAAAGGTGTCTTGGATTTTATTGTATAACTCCTTGATATTATACATAGAATTCATTGGAATATATATATCTTTGTTCTCTCTCTCTTTGTTTTTTTGTGCTTCTTAAATAGGTTCACCATCCTGCAAACTCAAAGAAGGAGCTACAAGGATGGAAATAGCAAGGATCAAGCATAATTGAAAATGTATTTCTCTTGTACCTCTCTAAACTAGTTTATATGAAAATGAAGTCTAAGGTGAAGTTTGTATTATATCTTCTTTTGTTCTAGCTTCCTTTGGAAGTTACGGAGATTAGTTTGTGTCCACACTTATCGATTTGTCTGATAACACTAGGAACATATAAAGAGTTAGCCTAAACTAATGCCGAATTAGGATGGTGATTATCATATGTCAGCTGGTCGATAGTGAAAATTCTTCCATTGTGAGGGAAATGCATCACTTAGAAGAGCATAGACACCACAACGTTCATAGAATATACATAATCACGCCCAAGAAGCATATTGAAATCTAATGGGCCTTACACCACTATAACATCAACAAGGAAAATCCCCCCACCTAACAAGATAGGAAAGTGAGGAAGAACTCCCAAATATTCACTAGGATGTCTATCAAAAGCCAATAGCTCATATGAGGTAGACACAAGCTTGGGAGAAACCAAATCTTGCCAAGCCGAAGAGGATAAAATACTCGTGGAGGCTCCTTCATCTAGAATACATCGGTAAATTTTATTTGAATTAACTTCAACCCTTATTTGAAAGGGTGTAGAAGAATCAAGACAAGGCTTAACAAGGTCATTCCAATCAAAGGAAACCATCCTAGAGCTTGGAGGGGATGTGCTCAAAATGAGTGAAATACCCCCTTGTTCTGAAATTACTGAATTGGAAATGCTAAAAACATAGTCGGTAGACACATCACTCTCCAAGAGAAGAGTGGGATCAGTTGAAGATTGCATCAGTGTGACCACTTTGGTAGACTCGACACTCTCGAAGAGAAGAGTTTGATCAACCAAATATTTCATTGGCGTGACCAATTTCTCAACCACTGGATGAATAGGTTGTGAGACAACATGGTCTACCAGCACATCACCCCCCAAAAGAGGAGTGGAATCAGCCGAAGATTGCATCGACATGACCACTTTCTCAACCATTGGTTGAATAGGCTATGAGAGAACCTTAGAAGACTTAGAATGAAAAGAGCTTGCAGATAGGGACCACAATATTCGTACCTATGGAAGGCCAGGGAATAAATAAGTAAGGTGATCTCCCTTGCAAATCTTACAAGGGAACTTGGGATTATATCATATCCATCTAGGTTTCTGAACTGAATCAATGCCCCCAACATTACTGGTAGTGGTTGATTTCACATCTCCAACATGACTTGCAGAGGTTGGTGATGGGTCGATAACATGACTTGCAGAGGCTATAGACCTATTTCCAGTATGACTGGCGGTGACTAGAATTTTTCCCCCATCATGACTTGTAGAGGTTGGGTGTTGGTCTTCAACATGACTTGCAAAGGTTGAAGAACTATCTCCAACATGACTTCCAGAGGTTGGTGATTGAACTCCAGTATGACTTGTAGGGACTAGGTTCATGGCCCCATCATGACTTGTAGAGGCTGGGGGCTGGTATTCAACATGACTTGCATAGGTTGACAACCTATCTCCAACATGACTTGCATAGGTTGGTGATTTCTTCTTCCTATTCTTCCTCTTTGTATTTCGTTTAGACTTCTGATTACTAGTACCTATACTTTCACCAGAGAAGGTAAAAGGAGGAGGAGAAGACTTTGTTGACGAAGGAACATCAACATGATTCCCATGACACAAAGTTCTTAACTGAGAAGTGTCAATAGCATTTGGGACATTTGAAATGGTATCCTACCAAACTGGTAGTCCCACATTCAACCCAGGAATGTACAGAGTGGTCATCAAAGGGACACCAACATTTCTGAAAAAAGGAAAATCAAAAGAATCCCCTTTTGGAGGGGTTCCTTGGTTGGTATCATTGGTAACTTTATCCATGAAGATATTATGCACATTTTATGCATAGTTTATCCCCTTGTGATATTTTTCAATTCCTAAAAAGTCTCACACACTGACTCTGGTGAAATATTGGTATAAAAACAATGCCTATAAAGAGGCAGGTCCACTTTTCTAAGCAGAAGACTGAAAAGTCCTCACGATCGGTGGAGTGGGAGGTCTATAAACCTAGGTTAGAGACCGAAACCAATGACTGAATAAATCACTATGGAAAACTAGGGAGCATAGAGCACACACTAAAATTTCCTAAAGGAAAATCAAGTAGGTGACTATCTATTAGGAAGGATAGTTACGCCAATCGACATTAGAGAAACTAACCGGTGCAAATGAAAATCGAATAAGGAAGCACCCTCTGGGTATACTCTACGAAGCATGATCCAAAATCTACCCCAAGTACCATAATATACCTCCACATTCACCCGTGTAGGTTCCTATAATATGGGCAGCTAAGTTTCCATCTCGTAGTCAGTCACCAGGCGGGTATAGTCAACAGTCGGGCAGATCACAATGAGAAGGATAAAAAGTATGAAACCTATCAAGGGTATAGAGAGAAAATGGTTCGGAAGTCAACAAAGTATATCAAACGGATTCGAGGTCCACGAAGCTCCGTAGGAAAATGCAGTCGGTATTGCTCCTGAGAAATATCCCCAATATGCATTCCCCACTACATTCAGTCTAGCTTTGGAGGGGTTATATCTACCGCCTTTCCTCACGCGACCTCATGTTTATCCCTTGTGTTATATGGGGGTCCCGAATAACTTTTACGGCACTGGAATTAAACACTCCCTAACTCAGACTTTGATGTTTGATTTAATGGCCTTGAATCTTTTCCTCTCGAAACCTAATTCAAGGCCCTAAAACCCTAAACTAGTTTGTGAACCCTACAAACAGAAAAGTCTAGTGTATTTTAGATTAAGCGTTCTTTTTAAAGTCTTGATTTACTCATAAGGTGTGCAATAGTGAAACTGATGCTATTAAGACTCTTGCAAAAAATGAAACTTATAAGAACACTAGCAAAGAAGGATGATCTTTCTTATTTTTCTTTTGAAATGATTTCAAGATGAGAAGAAAACACAACACTACGCTAATTCTTTTTCTTTTTCAAATAAGAATGCAAAGCAAATGCAAAGAAAGAAAGAGACGTAAAAAACTAAGTTTTTTTTTTTTGTATTTTCTTCCAATCAAAGCATAACTAACAAAAGATGCTAAAAGAAACTTATGAATACATGATTCAAAATGAAACTCATTTTTCTTAAAAATTCAAGCTAGAAATAAGATAAAAATTCTAGGAAACACAAGAAGACTAAGGAATCAAGTAAAATGGAACTTGTATACAAGCTATGTCCACAAATAGAGACTCTGTATTGATCAAAGAAATCCTTGAGAAGTGGGAAGTTCAATCAAGAAAGAGGCAAAATCCCTCGTTTTAAAAAACCTTTCATGAAGCAGAGACATGGGTTGTTGCATCAACAACATGTGTATGTACGCTGGTTGTTTACTATGTAGAGCATGTATGTACGTGGGGTGACCCAAGATAGGGCGTGTACACCACTTTGTCCTTTAAAAAAATGAAAATACCAGGCAATCTTATAGGGTATGGACAATTGGTATTCACCCTGGAGGTGACCAAAATCCCTTGATAGACTCAGAAAAGTCGAAATAAACTTGAAAGGAAAACAAACCAATCAAACAACCCAAAATCCCTCAAAAAACCCTAGATCCTTCCCTAGTATGGTCACCAGTTCTCCTAGCGGGAAACTCCCCCCCTTTAACTACACCAGGGGTTACAATGTAGGCAGAGCGAATAACAATCTAAAATATAATCATTTCTCTATACTACCCCAAGAATACCAAAACTAATATAAAGAAATAAAACAAAAAAGAGATCGGGTAATTATACCTTTGATCCCACGTCCAGTAATGATCTCCTCGTGCTTGGAAGTTCCATTGACTGCACGTCTCCTCCCAAGGATGACCTGCATCCAAAGACTGACAAACAAAGAAATAAAATCATTCTATTCCATATATAAGTTAGGTTTATATGTTATAATGTCAATCATAGATCAATAAAAGTACTCAAGACACCATCATTTGGGATACGAAAATGTGATTCTTTTATTCATAATACAAAGATTCTACGTTACAATCTAAGTTGACCACTGCTCTGGAAACCTGGTTCGAGCTCCTCTTTACCATGCTTCAAGTTCACCTTATATGAACTTCTTCTCTCAACCTTATGTTCTCTTCTATGGAAGGGAATGGGATGAATGGAGGAAGAAGGGGTTGATGAGGGTATACTGAGGCAATTTCTCACAAAAGGAATCAATATCTTGGGCAAGGAGAGGAAGTGAAATTGGGCAGAGTTTCACTTTTCTTATGCTTAGGTATGAAATGAGACCCTAACAACTCCTTTTATTTTCCAAAAGGATGGTTATTTGGTTGGGTGATGGACTATAGCAGGTGGATTAGTTGGGAAACCTCCAATAGCTCATCAATTTCAACGAATTCCTTACAACTTTTGAAAGAATATGTGGGTTGTAATGTTGCAACATGTGTATGTACACAATTTGTAGTGGTGAAACAAGCATATGTACATGGGATGTAATGGTACAGGGCACATACATATTCCAAAAAATGGATTTTTAAGAAGATCTTCTCAATAGTGCTTTGGAAAAATATACAAGTAAGAGGGCCAAGGCCATGTATGCATGTGTAGGGAAATTTAGGGCTATAACACATCCCTCATTCCGACCCTTGATCTAGCCCTTAATCCGGCCCTCCATCCAGCCCTCCATCTGGACCTTGAAACAAAACTAAATTTTAGAGAATGGTTGAGCCTGAAGGAAGGGTTAGTAAATAACCACAAAAGTACTAAGGAAGGTGGAGCTATTGTTGCAGCCCCAAAAATCATTCCACTAATTAAATACTTCAAAATTAAAAATAAAAAAAGGAAATACACAGAATATAAATGCTCCAAACATTTTGGGATTGTTTCTAAGGGCTAGAAAAGGAATCCACAACGAACAGAGTTGCAATCTTTGACAACACTTAAGTTGTTGACAAATTCATAAGCTTTACAAGCTTGGATAGTGTAAGGCCAAAAATTCAGTTCCAGAAATAAGTTAACATGCAAAGATCTTTAAATTCAATAATCCAAAGTGGAGGTCACTTGCAAGGACTCTACAGGGTGAAATTTCCAGACATCAACATTTCTACAATGAATCATGTGAACATAAAATTGAAATTTATAAAATAAAATAAATGAAGGATTCAGGAAGACGAAAATCCATCAATCCATTGATAAATTTTCGGTTATTCAAGGATGACAACGAACTTAGAAATTAAAATTAGGACCACCTACACAGTGAAATATGTGTGAGCTACATATTCGTTTATGGTAACTGATCGGCCAAGACATCAAACTGTAATTTATAAACAGTAATAAATGCATCGAACAAAAGGAGGTTCTATGTTCTAAGAAGGGGAATAATTTGACTACTCATGGTTAATAATTTTTCATTCCCTTTTGTAAGTTAAATTCATTTTATGAAGTTAGGGTAGCATCTAAACAAAACAATCATAATATTTTCCAAATTCCATTGCCTAAAACTTGCAGCAATAAATATATAAGACTGTGTATTGATTGAAAGCAATCAAAGGAGGTCTAAATTGGTACCACTGTTTCAATTAGTAGTGGTTATAGAGCCTCCACAAAATTCTCATTCCATGAAAATTTTAACCACTACACAGTGAAAACAGATCTACCAATTCGATTTGAGAAGGGGGTTTAACAAAAAATAATTACAAATTCTAACAAAACCTTAAATGGAGTTTTGTTTCCAAAAAATGAAATCCAAAATAGTAATCACAAGCGTTATTCATTTCTTCAGGGGTTTTCCCCAAAAAAACCATATAAATACACAATCTTCTTTGCATGCAACATGAGACATTTTGTTGATTAAGGTTGGTTTTCATTGATGTCAATCCTTGAAGAAAGACCCATTGTTCACATTCAAATGGTCACTAGGTGAGCAAATAGAGAGCGCTTTCATACCTTGTTGGGTCTAGCAGGGCAGAACAACTGTGGAGCATAGGGTTAAAGAAACAAAACAAACTACAATCTAATATCAACTGAAAACAAATAAAATTGTGAAAAGAAACAAAAAAGATCAAACACAAAACACAGGTGTCACCAATGGTTTCAGGCTGGTGTATTAATGAAACCGGAGCACGCTGAAGGAAGAGACCAAAGGTTCCTTCTCCCTCCAACGGAAGGCTCTTTGGGGCCCTCACACAATTTGTTTTCCTTACAAATGAGAAGAACTGAGCATAGCAGTGAAAGAACTCTCGGTGATGCAGCTGATGGGTCATTGTTAAAGGATGAGCCCTTAAACCATCTGAACAACATAACAGTGCTTAGAATTCCTTGCCAAAACAGTGTATCCTCACGAATTTTTATAGCAGCTCCTCGGGCGGTCACGTAACCTTCTCAAAGTGTGAACAGGGACCCTTTTAGGGTTTATTTAGGTCATTAACCTACCGATTTTGTGGATCCGGCTCTGATTTGAGAGTCAAATCAACTTGGGAGCCGGTCCGTAAGCGGTTGGAAGGCCGGCCTATTCAATTAATGCGTCGTTTTAGCAGATGCGCAGGTTTTTGTGTTGACAGCCGCGCGTCGAGCGCGCATGCGTGAATAACACGTTTTTGTCCTGCGCATGCGTGCATGCACCACACTGTTGTAAAGCGCCCTTCAATTTTTGGTTACTTTGTATAGGTTTTGGCCCTTCTCGAGTGCTGTGAAATTAATTCAGTGCCATGAATGACTTCATTGTTGTTTTGATGATGCAGAGTTCTTGTCGCCATGTGCAGACGAAATTTCAGTGATAACACCCATAGCACAAAGGTTTGGGTAATGGACCCAATAGTGTTTGATGTAAATATGACTCATTATTTTTTTTCCATGGTTGATAAGAAGTAAATATGGATGAACTCCAAAGTGGTCC
>JZKD02S0074534.1:436136-466252 GCA_000966675.3 Picea glauca | reverse complement strand
AAATAAGGAAAGTGGGGCCAAGTGACCTAGAAGATGTTTTTAAGGAAGCCACTTGGAGAGTATAAATAAGAGGCAAGGCTCTCTCATTTGAATCACACTTGAGCATATTGAATATATATAGGTTTCTGAGATATAAAAATGATATCTAAGCCGAAATTCTCAGGAAAGTGAAGAAAATAAGGCCGAAATGCAAGGAAGGATAAATTCTTTTGATGGTGCTTTCTAAGGTATGTTATTTTCAGGTCATCTCACCATTTTCGCTATAACATTTTTTCTATAATGATTCAGATCCTGAAGTTTTTATGCCAGTGATAAAACATATCCAAGTATATGTGGTTAAAAATTCAGTTTGTGGTTCATTGTATTTTGGGAGTTACACTTAGTGGAAAATAGGGTTTGTGGCCAGTCCTGAAACTAGTCAAAATCAGTTGTTTCGGGTAAAAACGTCATAACTTCTTCATAACATATCCACATTTAGTGAGACCAAATGTGTTAGTTAGGGTACCTTTTGTAGTATTATTTGTAATAGTTTCATATCATTTCATCAAATATTTTGTGCAGGGCACGCTCTACAAGGTCACTCTCTAAAATAAGCCAGAATTCAACAAGGTATGCCATTTTTGCTATAACTCCTTTTCGGATAGGTTCCAAGTAGTTCCAATTGGATAAATTGCATAAAACACACTGAAGAACATTGTGTATCAGTTTCAGATATTTATACATTACAGGTTCAAAGTTATGATTACTTCAAGTTAGGGTTGCTGACTAATCCAAAACTAGTCATGTGAGACTAAAGAAAAGTTTGATGAAAATGCTAGTCTCTTGTTTTTAAAGTTAAGGAAGGTTTGAAGGAATGTGATCATATACACCAGGTCTATTGCAGATCTAAAAATCAGATTTGGATGATGAAATTGATGAGGGCTTTTGGTTGAGGTACATGTTGAGTACATGGTTGAGACAAGTAGTTGATGAGTTGGCGCACATACATGAGCTGTATAGTTGATAATGTTGGTACATATTGATGAGTAGTTGACACATGATTGGTACATACTTGGAACATTGTTGGATGCACTTGTTTGTGGTACAGGTTGATCACAGGTTGGTGCATGGTTGATGCACTTGTTTATGGTACATGTTGATTACAGGTTGGTTCATGGTTGATGCACTTTTTTTGGTACAGGTTGATTACAGGTTGAGGTACAGGTTGATGCATGGTTGATGCATGGTTTATATTTATTGGTACAATTTTATATTGGTATATCTCACAGTGATATTGTGACAGTGGTTCCATCATTCTACTTCTACTTCAGGGTGGCAGGATGGAGCAAGGACAGGTGGTTGTAGCCACCTTCCGGTTGTAGCCGGAGAACATTGGGGGATGTAGCCTCCTTCTGGTTGTAGCTAGAGATTTGGGGAGTTGGAGCTTCCCTTAGGTTGTAGCCTGAGAAAGTAGGGGGTTGGAGCCTCCTTGTAGTTGCAGCTGGAAAACAAAGGAAGTTGGTGCTTCCAATGAATGTAATTCTTCAAGACATATTAGAAAAAACATTCTGTGGTTTTCTCCCGATTTGGGTTTTCACGTACAACACTGGTGTACTGTGTATGTGTGTGATTGTTTATTTATTACTGCTCATTATTGGATAATAATTCTACATTGATATAACATTTGAAGAAAAAAATTATAATTACGTTATTACTGATTCACCCCCCCTCTCAGTAATCCAACGCATTTCTGCATAAATCACATCTATAAAAATAATAAATTAACTTAAACTATGATATGAAATCACTGACAACTACTAAGAAATTAACATTCTGTGTATATATCCTGGAAACCATTAATGATTTGAGGAATCAAGATGATGACAATTTTCATAAATTTATCTCCTAGATTTCAATAAAAAATTTGAAGGACTTGTCGAATCAAGTTTATAAATACAATCATCTTATGGATAAATTATGAGAAATCTATTATACATATTAAAACTTAATACAATTTCAATCTCAGAATAAGAGTACCTTAACCAAAGGAGAAGAATCTGAAGTTGTTATGCCATGCTTGTGCTCTGTTTATCTCCCTACTTGCTAATCAATGAGACCTCACCGATATCTCCCAACCAATGCTAGGAGTACTCTTCTTCCCCTTGAGCCCCTTGAGCCGCAAAGGGGCTATGCATAGAAACAAGAGAATAAACTGTCTCCCATATTGCATCGCAAGGTCGAGCTACCAATCTCTATCCGAGCTAGGTATATGAACTCCCAAAAGAAAAATCAGTCAAGAAAAATATGGTAGCATAACCTTACGCATACCAATCGTGATTCATTTCCCTTCTCTTCCATTTATTTTATATATTTCTTCTTAGTGACCTTACCAATTTCACATTAAATTAATTTCATTAAAAATTAATTAGGAAATATTCTCCCCTGTACACTTGTCACCCAATCCCTTAGTTGCACTAGAAATTCATTTAATTAATTAAATTAAATTTCCAATTTCCCTCACCCACCTAAAAACATTCCTAAAAACACTCCTTGATTTCCCTTTATTCCCTCAATTTACTTTAATGACTAACACCTTTCTTAAAGATTAGTTGAATTTTATTTAGGAAAGTTCTTTAAACTACATTCCATTCTATGTTCCCCATTACTTTTTTCATTTAATTCCCCCTTTTTGTCTAAGTTCGAATTTAGAAAGTTTTGCACATAAACAACAAGTAATTTTTTTAGATAATTTATCCTCCAAATTCTAAATTCGATATTTATTCATCCCCCCTTTATTAAATTCTTAATTAAACTTTTGTCCTCGTATCCTACTTAGACCTAGGCTTTAATTTCAACCAGGCTTAGCAAATTGTTAAGGGAAAGGTATAATTGATAAACTTTACTTATACATAATTATTTTAAGGCTGACCATGTAAGGGTAAGATATTTGTTTCTAGGCACCTAGGTTCATTGAGTCTCTTTTGTTTAAAATCATGATGTGCCCTTCAAGATGCACCCTGTCATGTCAAACCCTTAGAGTCAAACCCTTTTCGAGTGATTGATTTTAGTAGATGTCAAACCCTTGGAGTCAAAAATCCATTGGGAGACCTTATGGGAGACTAAGGGACGCTAAGGAATAAGGAACTTCACTTATTTTGCGCCCCTGTTGTCCCTTCACCTAGTTTTAAGGATCCTTGGTCATGTTTGACCTACTTTTGGGACTTCGACAGGCTGTCGAAGGTAGATCACAAGTCGAAGCGAAGATCATGGGATCTCGACCCCTTTTTAGGGATTTTTGGGTTTTTGGCTATGTAACAGGTATGGGAATGTTATCCCATGGGTTTATGATGCAGGAGCATCGTAAGAAGTTAAGCGACTGTGAAGGGGAAGAGAGCTGGAAGGCCACCAACACACGTTTTGAAAATATTTTTGAAACATTAATGTAATGGTTAAAAGAAAATGTACTTGCATATTGTAAATAGATCATGAGCGATTTGCTCTCATCTGTAATAGGTAGAGGCATTTATGCATAGTTAATGAAAGTAGGTAGATTTAAATTCCAGATTAGACAGTTTTAGGACTAGGAGGGAAAACAGATATAGACACCCTCGCCTTTGTATCATTATTCAGAATTAGATCATTAATCACATTAGCATAGATAAGAGTAGTACTGTAGCAGAGAGTATAGAGAAGAACCCATGTACAAAAGTTCTGAATTAATATATAAAGCTTTGATTCAGATTCATGGTGTTATGATGCTTTCTGTGTATACATGATGAATGGTATGCTTATGGTTGTTTATTCTCTCTGTTATGCATTTGCTTTAATATTGTGTGAATGAATGATTTCATGTTGAATGTTTGAAGTATGAGAGAGAGAGAATGAGTTTCAATTGTTTCTCTTCCTGAGTGAGAAGTTCCTGCAAGGAGTGCAGTGAAATCATCCACAAGGAGTGCATTGACGAAGGTACAAAGTTTATCTCTGAAATCTCAGGAGGGATACCGTTGTTCTCATTCCAACAGAAGTGCAGGAGTAGCACAGGAAGCCATGTAAGGAGTGCGCGGGCATTGGAAGTCTTGGGACTAATAAAAAAAAGGAGATTTGAAGGATTGTTGCTGTAAGAAGGTGCACAGAGTCGAGGAGATTAAATGCCCAGAATCATTTGATAGGTTGTCGCAAGGAGTGCGTGCAGAAATTCTCGTGGGACTTGAAGTTACCGGAGGAAGCTCAGGAGGGTTGACACCTTTGGAGTATTCAAAGGAAGACGAAGGTCAGAGTCATCCATCCAAGGTAAAGTTCAGCCAGGAAGAACTTTGGTTCTTTTCACAAAAGCTATCAAAGAGGAAAGTGAATGGTTGGAATTCTCCAAGGAGAACTCCTGAGGTCGTGAGGATCGTGAGATCCAAAGAAGTTGCAAGGTGGATAAGGGAAGACGAACTGTTAGTTGGTATCAAAAATCAATGTGGACCATCGATCATGACCTGTTGTGGGTCATCAGATCATTTTAGGGTTAGGGAACCTGAGAAGACAGAGGCTTGGGATCGAGAGTTTTGAACTCCCGATATCTGGAAGTCCAAAATCGTGCTAGTCGTTGGATCGAAGGGAGGATTATAGCCATTCTTGGAAGTTTTTTTTCGGATTTAGGGGTTTTGAATGTCGAAGAGCTAGGAGCTTTGTATCTGGATTCACAAAATCGTGAATTCCAAAATCTTGATAAAGTGATGCGGCCTGTGTGGAAGTCAACTTTTGGTTGACCTATTGGATTTCGCCATTTCGACATTCGAGAAGATGAGGGGTAAGGGATTCTTCGTTCTGAGATTCCCAAAATTGTGAAACGCAATAAGGCGTGCAGGAGGAGGACGTGGAAACATTTTGGGGATTCATCATTTCAGGTTTTGGAAATTGGAAGGCCGACAAACTCGACGACAAGTATCGCGAAGTCACGAACCCTGAAGTCCCAAATTTGAATAGGGTGTGACACTATTATGGCCAAGGAGATTTGAGTTGGTGCTTGGTGTTTGTAAACACAGACTTAACTCATAAGGACCTATGGATCAATTGGTTGAAGGTTCCGATAGTGATCCAAAAGAGCCACGTCGGGTCAGAGAGGGAGATTTGAACGATACTGTGAACGGATCTCGACCTGTGGGTTGGGGGTCTGCATCAAGTTCGATATCAAATCCTAACTCTATTTTTATATTTCAGGAAGATAAAGCGAGAAGGTAAAGGGGTACTCTAGTACACATCAGTTGTGATATTAGAAGAGCATAGAAAGACTCTTTTCTTTCTGTAGCAGGGAAAAGAGAAAGGAAGAATATTTCTCAACCATGCCGCCGAGAAGAAGAGACAGACCAATGCCTGATCCAGTAGTGGAAAGGGAAATGCGCGAACTGCATGCCAGGCTTGATGCCATGGAGACAGCACAGAGGTGCACATTCAACACTGGGGATATCAGTGAGGCTGACAGTGAAAATGAAGCTAGACATGGAGAAGAAGTTGTAGTCGAGGATGTTGTAGATGAATGCCTATTCAGGGCTGTCGCAAGGATAGGTGCCGAGAAAAAATGGAAATTTCCATGTATGAAGGAAACCTAGATGTTGAAGAGCTTCCAGACTGGATTAGAGCTCTATATAAATATTTCAACTATGAGGATGTCGAGGAAGATAGAAAAGTTAAACATGTTGTTACAACACTTAAAGGGAATGCATCATTATGGTGGGATGAACTGCAAGCTGACAGACGCTGCAAAGGCAAGCAGAAAGTCAAAAGTTGGAATAGAATGGTTGCCAAGATGAAAGCAAAATTCATACCCAAGTATTATCAAATTACTCTGTTTCGGAGAATGCAGAACTTGAGACAAAAGATGATGTCAATGAAGGAATACACTGAAGAGTTCTACAAATTAAACATCAGAGTAGGTCATTGGGAAAGTGATGATGAAAAATTTTCCAGGTACATGAATGGTCCAAGATATGACATCCAAGATGAGATGATCATGATGATCATTCAGAACAAGGAGGATGCTTATCAGATGTCTCTGAAAGTTGAAGAGAAGCTGAGCTAGAACCAAGGTCAAAGAGGCTGAGGTAGAAGTTAGGCTAGAGGCAAGACAATTGCCCAAGATAGAACTCAGAGACCCCAAGAGGAGGGAAAGAAACCTCAAACTCAGCATGAGAGAGGAGGAAGCTCATAGAGAGAACAATATGTTGATAGAAATAATTTTTCTCGAACCAGAGGAAGAGGCAGAGGTGGAGAAATAAAATGCTTTACCTGTGGAAAAAATTGACACAAATCCTATGAATGTCCAGATAAAAAGAAAGAAGGAGGTGAAACTCACATTACCGAAGCACAAGGATGGAATGTTGAGGTAGAAGATGTTGAGGGAAGAAGATCACTGATGATGAGAAAAGTTCTCTTAACACCATAGAAGGAGGCAGATAACCCGGCCCAAAGGAATAGAATTTTTCGGACTGCTTGCAAGACCAAAGACAGGGTATGCAAAGTCATTATAGACAGTGGTAGCACAGACAATCTCATTTTTACAGAGATGGTAGAAAATCTAGAGCTAGAGACTATCGTACATCCAAGCCCGTACAGAGTTTCGTGGTTACAAAAAGGACATTAGGTAAATGTCACTAAACGATGTTTAGTTGAATTTAAAATAGGAGGATATAAGGATGAAATACTATGTGATGTCATTCCCATGGATGTTTGTCATCTATTTCTGGGTAGACCGTGGAAATATGACAAGAATGTGATTCATGATGGGAGAAAGAACACATACACCCTAGAGAAGAATGGGAGAACTCAGATGTTGTTGTCGATTAAGGATAAAGAAACAAAACTAGAAGTGAGCAACAATGTACTTCTCATGAGTGGGAAGGAACTTCTTAAGTAGGTGAAGAAGAAGAAAGATACACAATTCATCGTGGTCAGGAATCCTAGAATTGTGTTGACCAGTACAAGAGTGGATGATTTGCCAGAGGAAATCCAAAAGTTGCTTGAAGAATTCGTTGATATAGTAGTGGACGAACTACCTCGTTCGTTACCACCTATCAGAAGTATAAGTCATCATATTCATCTTATACCTGGTGTAATTCTCATATAATTCTAAACATCATTAAGTTTCCTAAAAATTTTAAGAAAGTAAACTGAAACAAAACATCATAACATGATATTGACTTTTATAACAACAACTTCAGTAACTTGGATTTATCAATAAATACTAAATTATTTACACAACTTAACACAACTTAACAAGTACCTGGATCTGATGCTAATTTATGTTGCCTCTTTGCTTTGCTGCTGCCTTTCTTCTCCCTGCTACACAGATCAACCTTGCCACAAACAGGAAAATAATTGCCCAAAACTACTGTCCTCCCTGCCAACTAGGAAAACTACCTAGCTCCACGATATCTACGGATATCCTGGCCCTCCGTGCCCAAAACCTCCAGCAACTCAGTGCCTCCCCTAATAAAAATTCACAGTCTAGAACACTTTGTTCCTTGCTCACAGCAAGCCAACCGTCCACAAAATATCACAGGCTCACAGCCAATACCACAATGCACAGAAAATCGTTGCTCACTGCAAAATGCAGAATCTCTGCTCACGGCAAGACACAACTGTCCCCAGCATCCATTCTATCCCCTCCCGTCGAATGGTACGCACATCCCCCCCTTCCCATCCCTTATCCCTCCCTGCCGACTCACGCAGTTACTCCTTCAATCTCCCTCCGTCCTCCGTCCTTCGTCATGAGTTAATGTTTTATCTTCTCGGGATTCATGGCTATCCCTCTCTGCATACGCCACCATTTTATAACATTTTCATTGATATTTTAAATTATAATTCTCAGGTCATTAAATGGGTCTGTAGTTAGAGTATTACTTAGTTAATCACAATCATTTTATTTTAATTAATTTTACTTTATAATATTTAATCATTTATTCAATTAGGGTCATTACACCTAGAGCTAGTTTGCCAAACAAAGCAGAGTACAGATTGACGTCGCAGAAGAATGAAGAGGTCCAGAGACAAGTCCAGTAATTAATAGACAAAGGGTTGGTTAGAGAGAGCTTCAGTCCATGTGTTGTTCCAACAGTGCTCAGCCCAAAGAAATATGGAGGTTGGAGGATTTGCACAGACTCGAGGGAAATAAATAAGATTACCATCAGATATAGATTTCCTTTGCCAAGGATGGATGATTTGATGGATTTCTTGAGTGGAGATTTTTTTTTTTCAAAGATTGATTTGAAAAGTGGATATCATCAAATTCGTATGAGAGAAGGTGTTGAATGGAAGACAACATTCAAGATGAATGAAGGGCTGTATGAATGAATTGTTATGCCATTTATCTTAACAAATGCACCTAGTACTTTTATGAGATTGATGAATGAAGTCCTGAAGGATTTCATAGGAAAATTCATCGTCGTATATCTTGACGATATATTGATTTTCAGCCAGACAGAAACAAAACACTTGAAGAATTTGGCTACAGTGATGATGAGACTAAAACAAGAGATGTTGCTAATAAATATGAAGAAATTAACATTTATGAGGACAAAAATCATTTACTTGGGTTTTGTTATCTCTGCAAATGAGTTAAAAATGGATCCGGATAAGGTAGAGGCGATTAAGAATTGGCCATCACCGAAGAGTATATTTGAAGTTAGGAGATTTCATGGATTGGCTAGTTTCTACAGGAAATTTATCAGAAATTTCAGTGGAATTAGTGCACTGATGATGGACACGGTAAAGAAAAGACATAAGTATTTTCACTAGACAGAAGAAGCAGAGAAAAGTTTCAACCTGCTGAAGAGGAGGATTACTGAACAACCAATTCTGGTGCTGCCAGATTTCAGTAAGACATTTTAGGTCAAGTGTGATGCTAGTGGATTTGCAATTGGAGCGGTCTTGAGCCAAGACGACAGGTCGGTCGCATACTTCAGCAAAAAAGTAAATAAAGAAAAGGTTAAGTTCTCCACATATGACAAGGAATTTTATGCAGTCATACAAGCACTGAAAAAATGGAGACATTATTTGGTTCCTAAAGAGTTTGTTTTGTACAACGACAATCATGCTTTGCAATTCGTGACTCGATAGGACAAGTTGAACCAAAAGCACGCAAAATGGGTTGAATACATGCAAAATTCTACTTTTGTAATTAAACATATTTCTAGAACCGCTAACAAAGTTGTTGATGCTTTGAGCAGGAAATGTTTGTTGATGGAGGAATTCAGAGTCAAAACTTTGGGTTTTGATAACCTCAAATAAATGTACAGAGATGATCCAGATTTCAAAGAGGCGTATGAGGTATTTGAGAATCCAATTCTCAGGGACAAAATCCAATGGACCGAATATATGATCCAAGATGGATTATTATTCAGGGGTAATCAGTTATGTATTCCAAAATGCTCCATGAGGGAGAATTTGATGAAAGAAAAACATAGTGGAGGATTGGTTGAACATTTCGGTCATGACAAAACGTTCTCGAAATTAAATGGCTCATATTTTTGGCCAGGGATGAGGATAGATGTAAAAATATTTGTGGATAGATGTAGAATTTGTCAGCACACAAAGGGAAAAAGGTAGAACACAGGGTTATACCAACCATTACCCATACCTGAGAGGCTGTGGGATGCAGTGATCATGGATTTTATATTGGGGTTTCCAAGAACGCAGAGAGGATTTGATTCAATATTTGTGGTGGTAGACAGATTTTCAAATATGGCACATTTTATACCATGCCAGAAAACCAGCGACGCAACACATATTGTGAACTTATTTTTCAAAGAAGTTGTTAGGCTTCACGGCTTGCCAAGGAGTATAGTTTCAGATTGAGACACCAAGTTCGTGGGACATTTTTGGAGGACTTTATGGAAGAATCTGGGGACAAATTCTTCATTTATCTTAGCGTATCATCCTCAGATGGATGGGCAAACAAAATTTGTCAACAGAATCTTGGGAGATTTACTGAGAAGCCTCGTGACTGAACACCACAGTCAGTGGGATCACATTCTTCCACAAGCGGAATTTTGCTTACAATGATTCGATCAACAAAGGCACAGGGTAGATTCCATTCCAAATTGTGTATGGAATGCAGCCAAGGGGATTTTCTGAATTGAAATATTCAGAACAGAGTGAATTCAGAAGTGCTAGTGCAGAGGATTTTGCAGAAGCAATGAAGGAACTTCACAGCCAAGTGAGGGAACGTTTGCAAAATTCAAGTCAAGAGTACAAACGCAGATCAGATCAACATAGGCGAGAACTTTAGTTTGAATTTGGTGATCTGATTCTTGCACATCTGAGAAAGGAGAGGTTCCCAAGGGGAAATATAACAAACTTAAAATGAAGAAGATTGGACCATGCAAGGTCTTGAAGAAATTTGGGGCAAATGCATATGAGATTGAAATACCCTATGGGATCAGAATTTCACTAATATTCAATATTATGGATTTGTACCCTTGCAAAGCTCGAGAAGCAGGAGAAAAGAATGAACAAATAGAGGTTCATTGCACTAAACAAATGCCTGTAGCTGCAAAGCCATAGATGGAAAGTATAATTGATAAGAGGGTCAGCAACAAGACCATGAGGAAAGATTATTTTGAATACTTCGTCGAATGGAAGGGACATCCAGTTGAATATGCCAGCTGGGAAGATGAAGAATAAATTCATAAGCATGGAAATAACATGCAAGATCTCATGAACAGGATTCCATGAAAATTTTCAAGCGAGGGAGTATGATGCAGGAGCATCGTAAGCAATCAAGCGAGCGTGAAGGGGAAGACAGTTGGAAGGCCACCAACACACGTTTTGAAAATATTTTTGAAACATTAATGTAATGGTTAAAAGAAAATGTACTTGTGTATTGTAAATAGATCATGAGTGATTCACTCTCATCTATAAGAGGTAGAGGCATTTATGCATAGTTAATGAAAGTAGGTAGATTTAAATTCTAGATTAGACAGTTTTAGCACCAGGAGGTAAAACGGATATAGACACCATCGCCTTTGTATCATTATTCAGAATTAGATCATTAAGCACATTATCATAGAGAAGAGTAGTACTATAGCAGAGAATATAGAGAAGAACCCATGTACAAAAGTTCTGAATTAATATATAAATCTTCGATTCAAATTCATGGTGTTATGATGCTTTCTGTGTATACATGTTGAATGGTATGCTTATGGTTGCTTATTCTCTCTGTTATGCATTTGATTTAATATTGTGTGAATGAATGATTTCATGTTGAATGTTTTAATTCTGAGATAGAGAGAATGAGTTTCAATTGTTTCTCTTCCTGAGTGAGAAGTTCCTGCAAGGAGTGCAGTGAAATCGTCTGCAAGGAGTGCGTTGACGAAGGTACAGAGTTTATCTCTAAAATCTCAGGAGGGATACCGTTGTTCTCATTCCAACGGAGGTGCAGGAGTAGCAAAGGAAGCTGTGCAAGGAGTGCACAGGTGTTGGAAGTCTTCAGATTTATCAACAAAAGGAGAGTTGAAGGACTGATGTTGTAAGAAGGTGCACAAAGTCGAGGAGATCAAATACCTAGAAGAATTTGATAGGTTTCTGCAAGGAGTGCATACAAAAATTCTCGTGGGACTTGAAGTTACCGGAGGAAGATCAGGAGGGTTGACACCTTTGAAGTAATCAAAGGAAGACGAATTTTGGAGTCATCTAGCCAAGGTAAAGTTTAGCTAGGGAGAACTTTAGTTCTTTTCGTAGAAGCTATCAAAGAGGAAAGTGAATGGTTGGAATTATCCAAGGAAAACTCCCGAAGTTGCGAGGATCGTGAGATCCAGAGAAGCTGCAAGGTGGATAAGGGAGGATGAACCATCAGTTGGTATCAAGAATCTACGTGGACCATTGGTCACGACCTGTTGTGGGTCGTCAGATCATTTCGGGGTTCGGGAACCTGAGAAGACAGAGGTTTGGGACTGAGAGTCTTGAACTCCCGATATCCGGAAGTCCGAAGTCAAGATAGCTGTTGGATCGAAGGGAGGCTTATAACCGTTGATCCCTTTGGAAGTACTATTTTGGAGTTCAAGGTTTTGAAGGTTGAAGAGCTAGGAGATTTGTATCCAGATTCACGAAATTGCGAAGTCTGAAATCTCGATAAAGTGACGTGACCCATGTGGAAGTCAACTTTTGGTTGACCTAACGGATTTTGGCATTTCGACATTTGGGAAGAAGAGAGGTAAGCGATTCTTCGTTCCGATATTCCTGAAATCATGAAATGTGATATGGCATGCAAGAGGAGGACATGGAAACATTTTGGGGATTCGTCATTTCAGGTTTCAGAAATTGGAAGGCCGACAAACTCGACAACAGGTATCGCGAAGTCGCGAACCCCAAAGTCCCAAATTTGAATAGGGTGTGACACTATTAGGGCCAAGGGGATTTGAGTTGGCACTTGGTGTTTGTAAACACAAGCTCAGCTCATAAGGACTTGTGGATCAATTGATTGAAGGTTCTAATAGGGATCCAAAAGAGCCACTTCGGCTCAGAGAGGGAGATTTGAGTGATCCTGTGAGGGGATCTCGACCTGCAGGTTGGGGGTCTGCATCAGTTTACCCATGTTTAGGCCCTTTTTTTAATGTATAAATAGATGTCTAGGCGATATAAGAAGTAGTGTGTATGAGACGATATAGGCATCTGTGCGATGATATGCTAAGTGCAAGTGATAGTTGTATATGCTCTGTGCATGTTGTGTGAGACTTGTAAGGGTAAGTGCAAGTGGCTGTAAGAGATTGAGTAGAAGATTTGTGCTGTAACCTAACTCAGGGAAGGAGGATCTGGCGAGGTTCATGCATATCTCCTATCATATGTGGAGTAGGATCTTCTGGCTCTGTGCATGTAGAAGATTGACAAAAGATAATAAATAAGAAGTAGAGTTGGTGGACGTAGCCCCAGGCTGGTGTTGAACCACGTATATCATGTGTAGTGGTTTCTTTGTGCTTTATGGTTGTTCTCTTGTTTATGTCATTAAATTCTTAGTGCATTGATATATGCTTGGAAGAATGTAATATGATATCTTAGTGTTGAATAATGTGAATGGATTCTATATATAATCTATGTTGATTTTCTTAGTGCTTAAATATATTGGATCTGTGTGAATACTGCGATGCTCTGTGATTAGGGTTTTTACTACAGAGTGGATACTGGTTAAATACTAATGAACTGTAATTGCTAATTTCTCTGTAAAGGTGTTGTAATCACATATCTATATCCGAGCTAAGGTTGTAGACATCTGAGTCTTGCAACCACCCTTGCCTCTACCTCACGTGATACTTCATCTACTTCGTAGGTGTTGTCGAAAGGGGTGGTAGTTAGGGTTTTGTTGGTGCGCTCTTGAGCGTTGAACCCTGGGTCTGCCCCTGTGCCAAAAAATGGTTCTGTTATTGGGACCTGAAACTGTGATTACTGGGAACTAAAGAAAATAAGGTTTTGTGCATAGATCTATTGTTTTAGTGCATAGTATTCTACTTTACTTGTGAAGCTTTGTGCTAAGAATAAAAGTCACATCTGAAGAAAAGAGGTAAGATCTTAAGGCTTTGTTCTTTGTTAAAGGTAAGAACAGTGAAAAATTTTGATTGAAAAAGGTAATATAAGTGGAATTTTTTGTTTCAAAAGTATGGATATAGGTATGTTTGATAAAAAAATTCCTAGCTTAAAAACTAAGGCACAACTAGATGAAATAAGATTTGATATGAGTAGATCTGATAGAAATAATGAAATATATGTTATCCCTATGCATAGAAAGAATGTTTGGACTAACAAATGGATGTAGGACCCTAGAAATACTTTTTTGCAGGTTAGTTACTGTGACCCTAGTGCACAGTACAAGAAATATTGGGGATCGTTCAAGATAAACAGATGATTAACTCTTTGTTATAGCTATAGAAGACTGGGACATATTGCTAAGGAATGCCCTGGTAGAGGTCCTACTTGCCTTTGTTGTAAATATATGGACCATGAATTTTTGGATTTCCCTAGAATGATTGCTAAGGTTGAAACAATGAATATGAGACAAGAAAACCTTGAGGAAGATTAAGAAACTGAGACCATGGAAGAACCCCAGAAATAATTAGAGAACATATTTCTACAAATGAAAGAAACTTTGAATGATCACATAAATATCAACTTATCAGAGAGCTTCAAAGAAAAAGAATGCATAGGAACAAGAATAGGAGACTTCGACATTGACTGCTTTCTGGATGAAGAAACATAGGTCAATATCATCATAGAAAGAACTTGGGAAATTTTAGGAAAGCCTGCTATGATTCCTTCATTAGGAGGAATAGGATTATTTAGAGGAAAGTTGATAACCCTATGTGGAAGACTCACCCAAATATCTATGAATTCTCATGGAACTTCGACAGAAGAATATTTTGAGGTTGTTAAATTTATTGAGAACAATGCCCCATTTGCTATATTACTAGGAAAAACTTGGATTGAGAAAGATAAGGCCAGAAGAAAAGAAGAGGAAGTCTTAGAAAAAAATAAGAAAGAATTAAAATATTTCATGACTAGGAGGATAGTGCACTTGATTGAAGAACAGGAGAACAAATCAAAGTTGTCCAAAACCAGAAACTTGGATATCGAAGTGGAAAGAATGTAGGAAGACTCACAAAAGAGTAGAGCACCTACTTCAGACAAAGAAAAAGTATTGGCCTTGAACCCTACGAAAGACCATCAACAACGTGAAGTTACTATGCTAAAAGGAGATAAGAATCTGAATGGAAAGAGGAATACTGAGATAAATATTACAGGGAAGAAGGCTAGAAATCTCAGTAAGAAGAGAGAAAAGATAGAAACGTTGTAGAAGGTTCCAGAAGGGACTTTGCATAAGGAAGATTTGCAAAACTGGAACTTCGTCGGGATATCAAAACATTGGAACATGGAACTTCGCCCTGACAAAGAAATATATCCGTCGAGAGAATTATAACCGTTATCTCGATGCCCCAAACGGTTAGAACAACAGTTATGGCCTAAAAGCTCGCCATCAGACCGTTGGGACCGCGCTGCAATGGACATAACTGCATTGATGAAGGCCTCTCATCTGTTGGAGAGATCCATTACATCGTGTCTACTTATTCCATTGATTGTTGCACCGAGAACACTTTTGTGAATTGTATCCTAGTCAAGTCATTTCTACCGCGTTATGTTTATTAATATTGACACATGTTCTATTGATTTGAGCACTCATTCATCCACCTGATTTATTCTATCTAAGAATGCATGTTGGACAAGCTCAGTGCCGCAAAGAAATTCATCGAAGAAGTTCTAATCGAACTTATGGCTGAGAAGGTGATGTCTGTCGGAGTTCAAGATTCATCGACGAGAGGAGTGCAAACCTCCCTGTCGACTGCTCATGGATCCATACCATCTCGACCTACAGTAGAGAAAAGAACAAAGAATCAAGATGACTTGGTGAATGCGAAAATAATCCTGACCATCTTGCTTGAATGCATCCTGCCTTTGGCTGGTGCGGTGAGTTGTGACAGTGTCCCGAGAGACTTTGATTACACCATGGTTACTGCATACCTCCCGAAGGGGATACGTGCAGTAATAATGTAGAAAGATAAGATCATGACGTTGACGTTCAGTGACTTCAACCTAGGGGACTTCAATAACTATAGCATGCTATCTCCTTACAAGTATTTGACCATGACGAAGGGGAAGAACTCGAAAATAATCCCCCAACCATGGACTATGAACCTCGTGCAGTCCACCCTCTTGAATGTGATGATGATTCCTCACTTTGGAAGGCACCAGCAGGTTAACGCGTGTGTCAATATCCTACTATCATGTTACCATGGAAGATATCTATGGCTATATAGATGCATCATAGTCAATTCGATGTTGATCCATAGGATCACCAAATTGAGCATGGAGGGACCCGACCCATAGGACTTCTACCCAGGGAAGGTTGCATATCGCACACTGGAACAAAGGATCAAAGACACATATGTCAATGTAGAAAAGGGGTTGAGAGGATATAAGGTATATTCCATCCATAATGGCATAGTGTGCCTGGCCTTCCAGTTGATTGTAGGAAAGATCATGAGAAAGAATAGACCTACACAGGTCACAGGATTCATTGTTGACCTCACCGGGAAATGTGTAGAAGGACTCCAGATGAACTGGGTGAAGCACTTAGTCAACCAGCTCATATTGGATTGTCATGAAGCTCAAGATCAGGGCTATGAGTTCCACTTTAGCTAGCTCATGATCCTCATAGCATTTACTGCTTAGGATATGCCATAAGGTGTGACCTTCTCAGACATTGAGCCATTCGAACCACTCGCTGTGAAGTTCACCACGCTTTGGTACTCACGCGATATGGGAAAACAGTGGAAATTGAATGCAGTATTCCATACATACTACATGCAGTTGAAGAGGGCCATCAAAGTTGTCCCTTGCATGATGCCAAACACCCTACACTAGTTCATACCTCTCATGAATTTTACCACAGATCGACACTTCATTTGTATCATTGCGCGGGAAGACGAGCATAAAGAAGAGTTTCAGTCATACTATAAGCTCACATAGGAGGACATCGAGGAGATAAACAAGGACTGGTCTGTAGAGATCCTTATCCCTATTGAACCTATAGAAATGTTTGATCCTGAACTAATTGGTAGCTCGGAGGCCACTCAGAAAGAACACAACACACCTAGAACCAGCAGAAGGAAGAAGACCAAAGAAGTACAAAACCTTAGCAACACATCAGATGAAACTTCTTCAGTATCACCTGGACAAGGAGGTGATGATGAAGTAGATAGAGAAGAGACCAATGGTAAAGAATATCAGCAGAAGTAAGGCAAAGTAACACCACCTAGGGATATTGTTGATGAGATTTATCCCTCGAAGAAAATAAAGGTTTCCCCCATGAAACCTACCTCACGGAAGAAGTCAAGAGTGAGAAAAACCATGATGTGAACCATGCTCATGGTTGATGACTTTGAATTCATCATCATAGTTGTAGCAGATGCCTCACAGGACATCTTGTAGAAACATGAAGACAAGCAAGAAGAGATGTATGACAAAATCGAGGTTGAACTCAGAGGGGTACAACATGCCCTTGAATCTATTCGTGCAATATCGACTGTGCCCCTGCACTCAGAAGCACCAGAGTTGGGAGATGATCCTACCCAACTCTGTAAACTAGTTGATGTGACCAAAGCTTGCTTTCATCATGCAAAAGAAGACACAGAACATGCCACAGAGGCCCTAAAGAAAGTACAAACAGTATTCATAGAGCAACGCCAAGTTACGTAGCAGGAGAAGGATTCTCTCCAAACAATGTTTGAAGAGGAGAAAGCATAAATCCAACAAGAGAAAGAGAGGTTGCTTCTAGAGAAACTCAGAGTCAAAGAAGCAGTCAACATAGCACTTCTCTCTATGACAGGCTTAGAGCAAAAAGTGGAAGAACTAGTAGAGCATCAAGTAGCACAGCTTGGGGAAGCTATCCAATAGCTTCAGTAAAGAATCACATATCTAGAGCTACGAATAGTGCCCAACACTCCACAGGATGTATGATATCAAAGAGAAGCAACTACTCAAAGCATAGTTGAGAGAATCAAGGCCCTCACCATGGTATATAAATAGATAATTGATCACAGTGGCCAGACGTATGAAAGACTCACTGAGGATCCTGAATTGAAGGCACTGGAGTCACAACTCTAGGAGGTAAAGCAACAAGCATAAATAGTACAGGCACATTTGGAGCCCCTGTCAGTATTTGAGAGTATGAAGTGATCCCAGGAACAATTCACTGCTCAACATAAGGTCCACACCATTCAGAGCAAAGTCATGGAAGTGACTTAAAGGCTCCAACCAATATAGGATGAGGATTGGAAATTGTTTGCGGATATTGAAGGTCAAGGAGAAGAATTGGAGCAAGTCATCACTATAGCTGAACAATGCCTAGAGGGACCTATCAACGAAGTAGTTATCCAAGATTTCTTCGAGCAAGAGGCCTTGGCACAACAACAAGTTGAAGAAGCTCGAGCCAAGCTCAAGGGTTTTGAGGCAGAGCTACCCGGATCAGAGTGACTCGAGACACGTCATAGGTGAGTGTTGGGGGCCTGTTGGCCCTTGACCAAGTTTTAAGGATCCTCGGTCATGTTTGACCGACTTTTGGAACTTCAACAGGATGTTGAAGGTGGAGCATAAGTCGAAGTGGAGATCGTGGGATATCGACCCCTTTTTAGGGATTATTGGGTTTTGGGATATGTAACGGGTATGGGAATGTCGACCCATGGGTTTACCCATGTTTAGGCCCTTTTTGTAATGTATAAAGAGATGTCTAGGCGATGTAAGAAGTAGCGTGTATGAGACAATATAGGCATATGTGCGATGATGTGCTAAGTGCAAGTGATATTTGTATATGGTCTGTGCATGTTGTGTGAGACTTGCAAGGCTAAGTGTAAGTGATTGTAAGAGATTGAGTAGAATCTTTGTGCTATAACCTAACTCGGGGAAGGAGGATCTAGCGAGGTGCGTGCATATCTCCTATCCTATGTGGAGTAGGATCTTGTGGCTCTGTGCATGTAGAATATTGACAGAAGATAATAAAGAAGAACAAGAGTTGGTGGATGTAGCCCTAGGCTAGGGGTGAACCACGTATATCTTGTGTTGTGGTTGCTTTGTGCTTTATGGTTGTTCTCTAGTTTATGTAATTAAATTCTTAGTGCACTGATATATGCTTGGAAGAATCTAATATGATAGCTTAGCATTGAATAATGTGAATGAATTCTAGATCTAATCTATGTTGATGTTCTTAGGGCTTGAATATATCATATCTGTGTGAATACTTCGATGCTTTGTGATTAGGGTTTTTACTGCAGAGTAGATACTGGTTAAATACTGATGAACTCTAACTACTAAGTGCTCTGTAAAGGTGTTGTAATCATAGATTTGTGTCCCAGATAAGGTTGTAGACATCTGAGGCCTGCAGCCACCCCTACCTCTACGTCGAGTGAGACTTCATCTGCTTCGCAAGTGTTGCTAAAAGGGCTGGTAGTTAGGGTTTTTTTTGTGCGTTCTTGAGCGTTGAAACCTGGGTCTACCCCTGTGCCAACAACCCCTTAGAATCATCATTAGCAATTGTCTCAATTTTCCCTCACGACATCGTGGATCTCTCGAACTAGGTAATCATTAACCTATAATTAGAGCCACGATAGGAGTGCTAGTAGGCTGTGGCAGTGCTACTTCCACAAATCTCCCTCAATATCTC
Organism: Picea glauca; assembly: GCA_000966675.3. Lineage (NCBI taxonomy): Eukaryota > Viridiplantae > Streptophyta > Pinopsida > Pinales > Pinaceae > Picea > Picea glauca. The sequence goes on along the minus strand of JZKD02S0074534.1, from coordinate 447,033 downwards.
TGGTTGTTGTGCATGGCCCCTTTACTCCTAATGTGATTCTAATTAGAAATAAATCATCATCCTCCATACATCAATGAAACATCTCAACGATCCATAAACAACATCATAATATACCCAGTCATATGTCACATATGCAGTAACATAAATACCCAAACCATATAAAATCCACTCCCTGACTTGATCCAGAGTCCAAGGAGGTCCATTGATTGCATCGAAATCCAAAATCTTTCAAGAGTCATGCACACTCAAGAGAAACCAGTCAATACCACCTGTCTATACATAAATAACATAACATAACATCATAATCCAAAATCTCATCATCAGAATCCATAAGCGAAGCAAGCAATCATATAATGAATCGGAGCACTTGCACGCAAGTGTCCTCAAAGAATAAGTCACATTAGGTGCATGCAAGAGAAGGATGTTAAATACACCCCCTCTTGTTTTAAACTCCTTCCTGAATTTTCACAGTCTACCCATGCAGAAATAAAGTATCTGACAATATCTAAAGGTCTAGCTATAAAAAAAAATGGAAATTGTTGATGCATATCATATGCGCCCTCCCAGGTAGCCGAGTGTGGACTATAATTGTCCCACTAGACCTTGACTTGATCAATTGTTCGACGTCGTAACTGTCAAATGAGATGGTCGAGAATGCAGATTGGCTCCACCATGAGTGCACCCTCGTCCGACACCTGTAAAGAACTCAAGTCAATCACATGCATAGGATCACTAACATAATGTCCCAATAGAAACAAGAAAACATCGTGCAATGCCTCAAATAATGAGTCACAACGAGCTGATATTCCTACTTCATAACTAAGGTCAATGTGATGCGATCGACAAAACCCTTCTGTTGATCTTGTACTTCCTTGACCCTTTGTTTTACTATTTGCATTTTCTCCTCCATTTCTTGGCTCACTTCTAGTCCTACCAAGAACCTATCCTCAAGACAATCCCAACTCAAAGGTGTCTGACACAGTTTCCCATAAAGAGACTCGAATGACGCTATCTTAATGGTTATTTGATAACTGTTGTTGTACGCAAATTCTACCAGTGGCAAGAAATCATCCCAATGCTTATGTTGGTCCATCACGTACATACGCAACATGTCGTCCAATATTTGTTTTTCTCTTTCTATCTTAGCATCTATCTCCAAGTGATATGCAGTACTAAAGTTAAGTTGGGTTCCCAAGGAATCTTGGAAATTAGTCCATAATCATCCTATAAACACCGATCCTCGATCGAATATGATCCTCTTAGGCATGCCATGCCACCTCACAATCTCGCTGATGAAAAATCTAGCTATGTCAGGTTCTCGATACGTCATATGCACATGGATAAAATGTGCACTCTTCGTCAGAGTGTCAACTACCACAAAAATCAAGTTGTGCCTCCTTGTCGTCAGCGGAAATACAACAATGAAATCCATCGAAATTGCCTCCCATTTCGATTCTGGAACAACGTGTGGCTGTAGTAATCCTGTCGGATGTCTATTTTCATCCTTCACTTGTTGAAATTCTAAACATATCTCCATGTAGTTGATTATGTCCGATTTCATTTCTTTCTATAAGAATAAGCGTTTAAGGTCTGCCCTCATCTTTGTCACTCTTGGATGAGCCATGTACACTGCTCTATGAGCTTCGTTTAAGATCAAAATTCTCATCTCTTCATTGGGAAGTACATAAATCCAATTATTATATCTCATTAATCCGTCGTTATCCAAAGTAAATCCCTCAAATTTTGGTATCAACATGGAGTTTTTTTTGATAAATTCCTTAACCTCTCGATACTAGTCATTGTCACACTATATAGTTAGGATATTTTCAAGTAGAATCATTTGAAGAGGTATCACCAAAAATATGCGTGGTCTCCAACTTAATGCATCAACCACTATGTTAATTGTTCCTTTTATGTAGACAATCTCGAAATCATACTCACTAAGAAGTTCTGACCAACTCCTTCATCACACGTTCAAGTCGCTTTACGTAAAAATGTGTTTTAAACCACAGTGGTCCATTTTTTGTTCAAATTTTCATCCAATCAGGTAGTGTCTCCACACTCCCAGATCATATACAATGGCTAACAACTCCAAGTCATACATCACATAGTTCTCCTTATGCTTTCTTAACTTGCTCAAGATGTAAGCAATCACTCGACCGTCCTTCATCAAGACTCTGCCTAATCCTTGCTTGGATGCGTCAATGCATACAAAGAATTCCTTGTCCATGTCAGAGAATTTTATTATAGGCATTGTCGCCAACAACTCCTTGAGCCTTAGAAATGATTTCGCGCATTTCTTGGTCCACACAAACTTCTTATTCTTCTTCTACAATTCCATAATCTAAATTTCTATCTTCGAAAAACCCTCAACGAACCGTCGATAATAACCTACTAAACCCATGAAGATACACACTTTTGGGACATTCATTGATGAAGGTCATTCCATAATAGCCTCTACCTTTGCTTCATCCACAACGATACCTTCATTGTAGATAACATGCCCTAAATGATGACTCCTTGATTGATAAAAAGAGAATTTCGATAGTTTCCCAAAACATTTGTTCTCCCGAAGAATAAATAAAAATATCATTGATGAATACTTGAATGAAGTTTTCCAAGTATTCGTGGACTAACCCATTCATCAAGATCATGAATACCCCTAGGGAATTTGTCAGTCCAAATGGTAAAATGATAAACTCATAATGCCCGACCCTTGTCTTGAATATGGTCTTAGGAATGCCTTCCTCTTTGATATGTAACTGGTGATATCCTAAACTCAATTTGATCCTTGAAAACACTGTCGCACTTTTCATTTGGTCAAACAATTCGTCTATTATCGAAAATGGATATTGGTTCTCAGTTGTTTCCTTGTTCAACTAACGATAGTCAATATAGAGTCTCCACGACCCATCCTTCTTTTGTATGAAAAAAAAACAACTTCACCCTAAGGTGACACACTTGGATGTATAAGTCCTAGGTCCAACAACTCCTTCAGTTGCATTTTCAACTCTTGTAACTCAATGGTTGACATATGATAAGGCGTTCTTTCTATTGGTTCAGTCCCAGGTTTTAGGTCGATGCTAAAGTCCAATTCCCTCTCAAGCAACATCCCTGGTAACTCCTCTGGGAATCACAAAATTCTTGTACTACCAAACGGTTTTCTGGTCCTTTTGTCTGCGAGGACTCCTGCAGATTTTGTTGGAGTGAATCAATTTATCTTTTTGCACCCAGATTTTCCTCAGAGGCCCGGGGTGAACTTTTGATGCCAGTGCTTGATTGATTCACGAGTTTGAATCTTTCTTGTGATTGGTTTTCAATGATTTAAAGTCTTTCTTTATGATTTTTCAAGTTTTTTCTTTTGATCTTTGTCTCAAGGATATAATCTCGGGTTCTTGATCTAGGTGCTTGTTTGACAAAGGGTATTTTGGTTTATTTAAAGTTTTGGATTGATCTCACTTACCAGATTTATTTTTGGTTGGGAAACTCTTTTTGTTTGTATTTGACAAAAACTTTATTATCATTTTCATTTTTGTCCATATTACAAGTTTTGATTTGGGAATTATGTTGAGAATGTCTTGATTTTCTTGGATTACATTTTCTTTTCGTCATTACATATCAGATTTTGTTTTGGCAAGGAAGAAATGAACTCATTTATTCATTTTAGTAATATTTCATAAGAGAATTTTTACATTCAAAATATTTGCTAAAGAGAAGAATTGGAAAAATTTGTAGTTCGTGATTATTTGGAATTGTGTTCATTCAAAATTAAGAAATTGTAATTTGTAGCTTTTGTACTTCAAAGGAAATACCTTCTCCCTACTGTAATTAGAGTTCATTGAATTGAAAAATTGCACATTCATATCTTATTTCATTTTCTTCAGTCAAGGTCACAACTTCATTAGTTTCATTTCCATCTCCCCTTTGAGTAAACAACAACCTCTAAAACTCAACATAAATTTAAAATTTATTAGAAAACCTTTATTTTATAGCGATGTTTTTCACCAACATTACCTAGGATAGCGCTTTGGAATAGGTTGTAAGGAACACTCTCCAAATAATAAAAACAGACAATAGTATCTTGTGATAGGGAGAGTTCAATTCCAATTGCTACATTTTATCCTGGGAATCCCTTCTAACACAAGGTTCAATCACAAGGTCACATTAAGACTGGTAGAGTTACTCACCCTAATTTTTTAGTCTTGGTGTAAAGGTTGTGCGTATTATTGGGGGTCACTTGAAGGTATACCCCCGATTATGTGTGGGAGCCTCTTGCGTTGATTTCGGGATAGATACCCTGCCTTTGCACGTGGATTAGAATGTCAACTAGTTCCCTAGGAATCACTGTTGTATTTGGTAACTTTAGTGGCCTATCTCTCTAGGGTATTTAAATGAGGTGACTGTGGAGGGGAAAGTCTTCATGGTACCTAGAATCGATGTTGGCCAATCTCACTCAGGATCCTTGGAGGGTATAACCATGATTATGTGTGGGAGCTTGTACCAGGGTGTAAGTCCATTAAGCAGGTCATCAACGTAAATTTTCCATCTTATTTATCCCATCCCGTTCTTGTTTTAGTTTCTTGATGTTGGATTTCATCACCAACTAGTGACTTCAGAATAAGAGGTTTGTTTTCTTAGTTTGATTTCTAGATTTTATTGGTGAGTGTTGTTTGCTTCCCTAGTTGGCCATAGATTTTTTTCATTCTTTACTTGGATCAGCCAACATCGACTTTCATCGTTCATGTAGGATGCAAGGGATACCCCGGGAAGATCCAGAAGGTTATCTCCCTTTGCTTCCTAATTCACTAGAAGGCTCTCCCGAGGGAGTAGTCAATAACGAAGTAGCTTCTAAAATTGGAAGCACACACTCTTTGGAGGGATTTCAAATTTTTTCGGATTCCTTAGAGGCGTTCTGACTTCCCCAAAACCTTTCGTTGAGTGTTAGACAAGATCTACATCTTCTTTGGATGAAGTTGTTGGGAGAGATTTTTTTTGTTGAGAATACTGAGGTACCTACCGGACCTAACACAGGATCTGGACTAGAGGATCCACTTTTTCACAGTGAATCATTTAGGACCCTGACTCACACTGTCGAAAATTCTAATCTTAGTTTCTTCCCTTTGAAAGTACATGATATGTAATACAACCTAGGAGCAAGTCCTAATCAACCTATGACATCACAAATGGTTGAGATGTATGTTACCTATACGATAGATTCAAACCATTTTACTGGTACTACTAGTAGTGTCACTGTCATTCCAGACCAATTGTTGGTTGGTTCTCACTCGATTCTTCCTCTCTAGATGGCCCATTCTATTATGGTCCCACCAACTACCATGGTTTCTACCAAAAATGTGGTTATCACTCAAGCTCCTATTGAAACACCACTTCCGCCTTGACCAAATCCATCACTTCCCCCTGGGTATAAAGCTTTGATTTCTTCCATCGATATCCCTACCCAGATCCCATTCGAAGGGTTTGGACTCTTTGTTCCTCTTGAGTATAATGTTGCGAGTCCGTTTTTTCCTACAACTGCCCAGGTTCTCTCCGGAGGGTCGTACGTTCCTCCTCTGCCTTTATTAGGAGGATCTAATCATCTCAGCCCTAGTGGCTCCAATCCAATTGGAGGCATCAGTCCTTCTGTCACTTCTAGTTTTCAAATTCCTGTTAGAGGTCAACCTCAATTTGGGGGACAACCTTAGATTGGGGAACAACCTCAAATTGGGGGGAAACCTCAAGTTGGAGCCCATAACCCAGTTTATGGACAAAATGTGCTTGTCTTACAATCTCAACCTTGGAATCTTCCTTTCCAAGGGAATCAAAAAGTGCCTGGGGGGAAGCATCTTCAACTCAATTATTTCCCCCCCCTAACCTCAGTCAACCGTATCAAGTTTATTTGAATGCGACATGGGGTCAAAACTTTCAATATAATGTTCCATTTCAAGGAAGCATACCTAATCAACCCAACCCTGTGGGTTGTCTTCCTCAAAATCCTCCACAACCGAATCTGTCATGGTTGTCTAATTATCTCCAGACTGCTTATGGTCCTACTGGTATACCTACGGGACTTCCCCTTCAGAACTACTGGTTTCCTCAAGTGAACCGATAGTTTCCTTTTCTGGCCACTTTGGATTTACCATATTTTTCTAGGATTTTGGATGATCCTATTATGCACTCTCCTTATTGGCCTGTCATACCGTCCAAACTACCATCTGACATTCCTAAATTTGATGGTTGAGCAGGAGAAGATCCGAATAATCATTTTATGACTTTTCATCTTTGGTGTTTTTCCAACTCATTGATGGATGACTCCATAAGATTACGAATTTTCCAAGGAACTCTCATGAGTTCGGAAACAAAATGGTACATCGAGTTACCACGAGGATTCTTTAATGACTTTAACACCCTGGACATGGCCTTTTTGACACATTACCAATTTCCAATTCGATACGAGACGAGAACTGAAATTTAAATTTATTTCAAATAGTTCTCATCCACTCATATCTCTGATCATATTCATGAGTGGAGGAAAATACATTTAATCAAAATTCCTCTTCCTGATCAACTATTGTCTTAGTGGTTTACTAAATCACTCATTGGGCCTATCGCCTGTGATGTTTCCATGGGTGGTGTCGTCACTAAAGAGCATGTGGTTATTCATGCTCAGTATTTAGATCTTGTTTATTCATAAACGAGAACACTTTACGATTTGATCCCTGATGCTCCTCGTCCTTTCACAAACCCTACCCCAACACATTCAACAACTTCTCATGTTGTTGATGGTGTAATTGGAACCTTTCATGTGGATAATAAGTATGCACATGCCAGTCACACCAATCCAAAATCTACTACGTCTAATGTACATAATGCTCCTACTCCTACTCCTTCTGTTGGTAAAACCCCCAAAGTTAATTCGGTTCAATCTACACCTATCGGGAAAAAAAGAAATAAAAAGAAAGGGAAGGGTAATAATAAAGAGGACAAAAATAACAATCAACCATCTGATAAAGCCAAAACAAAACCCGCTAATGATAAATATAAACGTAAGCCTCATTACCCTTGTCTTATTTGTGGTGGCGACCATTATACGAAAGATTGTCCACGACGCGTTCAGGTTACTAAGTTCCTCCAAGGGACCGGGAAGCCTTCTACACATGTCGTCTTGTCACAACCATTTCCTTCTCAGTAGTAGGCCCAATTGGTCATTCATGACCAGCCCTCCCCCTCTACCTCATCTTATGTCCTTATGTGTACTCATGACTCCAGGAAGAATGAAGTTTCCATCGCAACTCGAGCCAAATATTACTCTTCGTTGAAGGAGAAAGTTCATGATATACCACCTTTTGGTTCAAAATCCTCTCCCAACTTCACCTCCAAACGATCCTCTTTATCATGAATGATCGGGTGCCAATATAGTTCTTCACCCTCCTCCCAAGGGAATTGTTCGAAAGTCCTCATTTAATCCTCATGTACGTGCTTCCCAAAACTACAGTATTGTAGAAGACCTTGGCAAGCACCCTCTGCGATGTCGGCTCTCAAAGTCCTTCAAAGTTTTCTCCCTCAACGAAAGGCGTTGTTAAAATCCATTGGTGGAATTGACCCTACCGACAAAAATTTAATAATCTTTGACTTGGAAGAGCATATTCCAAGGCTTCCTCTTCAACTAGCATTTCAGATCCAAGTTGTTGTAGAAAACAAGAATATCTATAGAAATTTTATTGACGAAGGAGCCTCGACTTGCATTATGTCTGTTACTTGTTGGAAAGCCATTGGATATCCTTCCCTCACCGTGTCATAGAATACCCTTAAGGCCTTCAATGGTACAAGTTTCAAACCTTACTGTGTTCTTCCCTCATTGTCTATTACGTTGGAAAGTAAATCAATCAATGTAGAGGTTGAGGGCTTTGATTAAACTCTTGATTATAATATTCTTCTTGGTCGTAGCTGGATCGATTCTAGGTGCGCAGTTGTGTCTACCATTTTTCGTGTGATACGTTTCCTGCACCAAGGAAAGGTCATTACTGTTGACCAACTGGCCTTCTTTAATTCTGATTCTCGTACTAGCAACATTTATTTTATCTTGAAGACACCTCTTGGTTATGAGAATGTCGGTGTGGGTTTGTTAAAAGATTCAACCTTGATGGGTACATTTACAATCCCACCACCCGATATATCTCCTCCTTTTTTCGCTTCGATTAACATGATCTCCACCACTTTTAGTGATACCCCTGTGTCTTTTGACCCATGGATAGTACCTGACCCTGGTGATTGTCTTTGTTACAGTGACAATTTACATTTAAGTCTAGTTGAATCCACTTATCAAGTTATTCAATCGACAACCCCCTCTCCTCCTTCTCTCCGTGATACATCTCCATATCTGTTCCACGTGATCTTTCCTACTGATGATATGATCATGTCAGTCATGTCTATGGAATATACTCCATGGGACAATGGGAATCATCATTCTATTATCTTACTAGAACATGATACCATAGAGAGTTACCAACATATTTCAACTCTGTCGACTGTTGTTGTTATTTATTAAGTTTCTGAGTCAACAGATGATGTATTGTATGAAGGGAACTTGAGAAAAATTTCACCTACCATTCCTATTGAAATATCGATTAAACCTGGAGTCATGGAAAATTTTTATATCAGTTATTCAAGTTCTACTGATGAGGTTTACACCTATAAATCCCTTTTTCAGGAATTTCGTGATGTTTTCGCCTAGAGTTATTAAGAAATGCCAGGTATTGATCTTGATAACGTTGTGCATGAGACTAAGACATATCCAAATGCTAAACCTCTTTGGTAGAAAGTTTTCCCAATCCAGCCACATAAAGCTACTTCTATCAAGATTTAATTTGAAAAAATTCTTAAAGCTGACTTTGTCTATCATGTGGCTTTGATCAATTGGGTATCCATTCTCGTTCGAATGAATAAGAAACAAGGTACGATCCACGTTTTTGTAGATTATAGGGATATAAATAAATCTTTTCAGAAGGACAATTGTCCAACCCCTTTCGTTGAATAGATCATTGACGACTGTGTCGGGAGTGAAATATTCTCATTAATGGATGGTTTCTCCAGCTATAATCAAATTAATATTTTACCAGTGGTTCAACAAAAGACTGCTTTTATTTTCCCTCAAGGAACCGTCGCTTACCAGAAACTACCCTTTGGTCTCAAAAATGTTGGTGTGACCTTTCAACACTCTATGTCTTACGATTTTCATGAAATTAAGCACATTTTGCAACCCTATCTTGACGATATACCAATGAATTCCATGCATCGTCAAGATCACCCGACACATTTACGGGCCATTTTCGTACGTTGTGGTTATTATCGCATACATTTGAATCCGCACAAATGTGTTTTTTGTGTGGAATCCAACCAACTTCTTGGTTTCATTGTGTCTATACATGGGATTCGGGTAGACCCTTTGAAGGTTGAATCTATTATTAATCTACCTCCTCCTTCCATGTTATGCCAGCTCAAAAGTTTGCAAGGGAAAGCAAAAATTTTACGTCGATTCATTCCCAATTATGATGAATTAACGAAAGGATTCACATGGCTACTCAAGAAGGGTTATGAGTTTGTGTGGGAAGATACTGCAAACAAATATTTTGAGGCTTTAAAACTTGCCTTAACCCGTACACCACTTATGTCTCCCTTGACTATAGTCGATATTATCTCCTATACTTAGCTACTTCAGACTCTACCATTTCCATTGTTTTAGTCCAAGAGGATGAATCACACGATGAACATGTGATATAGTATTTGAGTCAGAGTCTCACAACTACCGAAACTTGGTGTCACTCCCCCTCCTCTCCAAAGGGTTGCCTGACCTCCCAGTCTTGGATCATTTCAAAACACTAAGTCAGAGCGACTCCTTGGATTCCTCCCTAGAACCTGAATCTTCTATCACAGGTCCTTCCTTTCTTTAGCGCATGTTATGTGGCACCCACATACACTCTCATTTGATGTTACCACGGGATGTAACTGTGGGCCAACTCCTTTCGTGACCCCGCGCTTCAAGACTTTCGCGAACAACTTGATCCTCTTTCCCAATTTCTGAATCGACTAATGCTTCAAAACCAAATCTATGGTCCACATTCCTCTCGCGACCAACGATTGTGATCAATTCACAAGTTCAGTATTAGTTAGTCGTCCTCTTGTGTATTCTCCTTTTGAATTACCCTGAAATGAGTGGATATCTGCCACATTCCCTGTGGATCTAATGGTCCAGAATGAAATCGTTCTTCATGAATTCACAAATGTAGAATTCTTGTAGAAACCCCAATAGATCTAGAATTCTAGTTAAATTGAACACAAACAATTTGTTGATATTCAAGAGATGAGAGAATGTTTTTGCTCCATAAATCAGAGAATTATATTAATAAAAAATGAATATACATGAGTAACCATCCTGAAAAAGAAGAGAGGAGGTGAATATATAGAATTTCCAACATAGAAATTCTAGTAAAAAAAAAATAGAAATAGCTAAAATAGGTGTCATAAGCTAAGGGAGACCACATAGTTCGACCTAGACCACTAAATATACATGTAACACACTCATTAATTTACACAAGAGTCAATTGATGCACATTATCTCACTTAATCTCACTTAACTAACAAGAGAAGCAGTTCCAACTCACTTAACTAACCCGAAATAGTAGTTACTAATAATAGTAATGGAAAAATCATTAATTAAGGAATAAATCTCTCACTCAAAGAGGAGATGCACATTTATCAATAATAGATGAGTTTTTCATGGGGGATTTGGAATAAATCAAGGATAAATCAAGAATAAATCAAGAATAAATCAAGAAAAATCAAGAAAATCAAGAACCGGGAGTTGAGTCTTGATCTAAAATTAGCAGTTTTCCCTAAAATC
>JZKD02S0074534.1:418805-436086 GCA_000966675.3 Picea glauca | reverse complement strand
AAAAAAAAAGAGGAAAAAAATGATGAGTGGCCAAAAATGACCTACTCAATTGTCTCGACCACTCCAAGCATAACTCTCAGTTCTAATTTTTTTTTTTCAGTGAAGGACTTGGTGAAGATGTCTGGAACCTCATAGTGTGACTTTGGATCTGAACCAAGTGACATATATAAATGTATGGGAAGAAATTTTTATGTGGCAGCCAGGGCTTGAGGAGCCCCCAAAAACTGTGATCTAGTCCTTCTTGTATCTGCAGGATCACCAACTAGTTCACTCGCATCTTGTAGGGTTTTCTCTGCCCAAGTTGGCAACTGAGTTGGAGAATACATGAACTACTCCTCATACTCTGTATCAAAACTAAAATTATTCTCTTATTGTTTATCTTAAGTGCTCGAAGAAGTTTCTGACTCCTCCTCATCAGTGACAACAAGTGGTTCCTCGACAGGGTCTTCTGAAAAATGATGCAGTGATTCTTCTTCAAACTTCACACTTTGAGATAGAATGAACTTTTTCAGTGTGAGAGTCCAGCAATATATATCCTTTGACACCTTCAGGATATCCAAAAAATATGCATTCAACACTTCGAGGATCCAAATCCTTCCTCTTATCTGTCGAAATGTGATCCCATGCTCGTGAACCAAAAATACGAAAGTGCGACACTTTCGGTTTCTTACCAGTCCAACATTCAAAAGGAGTGGTGCCTTTGAGTGATTTGTGAGGAACTCAGTTCTGAATGTATGCTTCAAAATTAATATCTTCATCCCATAGATTGGGATCTAATGATTTTGACTGTAGCATACAATTTGCCATCTCTTTTAAGGACCGATTTTTCCTCTCCGCAACACCGTTTTGTTGTGGTGTATATGGCACTGTGTGTTGTAGTTGTATACTAATTGAAGGCTATGGGAATGGTCCCTTAATTTCACTATGAATCATCCCAAGTGGTGATTAATCTCTCTGTGCCTTCCCTTTGTCAAACTTTTTCTCTAGATGCTTGCCAAGAATGCATCCTTGACATACACCGCTTGTGAATTTAATAGTTGGCAATCCTTCTACCATGTTTTCCTTGCTGAGTTGATGCAAGTACTTATAGTTTAGATGGAAAAATATTTCATGTCATAAATTTCTGATATCATTAGATTGTGACATAAATATAGTTCTAATATATTTATGAACAAAGTGGGAGAAGAAATACAAACGAGAACCGTGATCTGCAATTCCATGTGCAAGTTGTGAGCCTGTGGAAATGTCGGTAATCACTGCAGAGTCCAGAGTGAACTCCACCTTCCTTCCAAAGCCAGAATGAGTGATATTATATATCGAGAGAATATTTGCGGACATATATGGTACATGAAGCACATTTTTGAATCAGCCCCCTTCAAGATCAACAATTCCTTATCCGCACACCTTTGCAGGTGTGGCATCTCCCAAGTAAATTGTGGATCTGGTGCTTTCTTCGATGGAGGAAAATTCATATTTTGATGCATCCATATGGTTCAATGCACCTGAATCAAGGATCCAATATGATGGATTGGATGTGACAGCCATTAAAGCATGACCATCTCGTGCTCTCCCTCGTGTTCTGTTATCATCTTTCTTCTTTGCATTTTCGGGCACTGTGAGATTGTGCTGTTGCAATTGCTTAGCCATCTCATCGATAGTCTTCCTCATGCAATTTTATTTGGGATGAAAACATTTGGAACAGTAGATGAAAAGTGTTATTTCCTTCTTCTTCTTCTTACCCTTAGTCTTAGAAGATTTCTTTGAATATTGTGTGAATCTCTCCTTCTTCGATTCAGGAAATTTACCCGTTCCTTTTTCCTTGTCTTTTCCACTGCTCTTTGGAGCATCAGTAGCCACAAGTGCTTGGTTCTTGTAATGCTTGATGGCACCCATTTGGACTAAATTATCTTTATCTTGAGTCAATTTGGCAATGGAATCATTTAATGGAGGCATTTTCCATTTTTCCTGAGTCAATTTAGATGCTTGAAAAGATGACACAAATACGGAATATTCAGGGCCTAGTTTCGAGAGAATTGAAAGGATGAGTTGTTCTTCCCCTTTAGTGACTCCAAATGAATTAAGTTCAATGAGGAGGGATTTTAACTTGGTGAAGAATTCTTTCAGGTTGCTGAAATGAATTGGACTTAGGGATATGAGTTCATTCTCCAGTTGATGCACTCTCATTTCATCCTGCTTGCCGAATAGTCCTTCCAATGTGGTCCAGACCACATCGAGAATAGTGTCTCCACTGACATGAAAGAGGATATATCTGGAAATTGATAGGCATATCATCCCAATTTCTTCATCTAATTTATTGAAATACTTTATATTCTCCACTGCAGCAGTCGGTTCTTTCTCTATTCCCATTGTTACCCAGTAAAGCCCTTTGCTTCGGAGGAGCAGAGAGATCTCTGTCTTCCATTCAAAGTAATTGAAAGGATTTAGAATGAGTTTTGTGGGATGAGAGAGATGATACATTTCTTCTTTCTGCAACTCATAATGATCTATACCTGCAAATAAAACCATGTACAATCCACTAGATTCAATCTAGCTCTGATACCATGTAGAATTCCTACAGAAACCCTGATAGATCTAGAATTCTAGTTAAATTGAACAAAAACAATTTGTTGATATTCAAGAGATGAGAGAAAGTTTTTTCTCCATAAATAAGAGAATTATATTAATAAAAAATGAATATACATGAGCAACCATCCTCAAAAATAAGAGAGGAGGTGAATATATAGAATTTCCAACATAGAAATTCTAGTAAAAAAAAGCTAGAAATAGCTAAAATAAGTGTCATAAGCTAAGGGAGACCACATAGTTCGACATACACCACTAAATATACATGTAACACCCTAATTAATGTCCACAATATTCATGTGATATGCATTATCTCACTTAATCTCACTTAACTGAAAAGAGAAGTAGTTCCAACTCACGTAACTGACCCAAAATAGTAGTTACTAATAATAGTAACAACAAAAATCATTAATTAAGGAATAAATCTCCCACTCAAAGAGGAGGTGAAAATTTCCCAATAATAGATGATTTTTTCATGGGGGAGTTGGAATAAATCAAGGATAAATCAAGAATAAATCAAGAATAAATCAAGAAAAATCAAGAACCGGGAGTTGAGTCTTGATCTAAAATTAGTAGTTTTCCCTAAAATCTAGGGATAAGGTGCCCTTCTTCTCTATGTGGCCAAATTAGGTGAAATAAAGTGTAAATGAATGCATTAACCAAGATATAGGAGTCTAATCTAGGTATAAACTAATGTAAGTTAGGATTATGCTCCAACAGTGAAGACCTTTGTTTTCTTCTGACAACCCTTCTGAAGTTCCTTCTCTCGAACCTCTCGATATTTTGACACATGTATCCCCCTCGACGATGGAAGATTTCTTGGTCTTCGGGACCTTGTCTAGTTTTCAAATACTTTGCACACTTTTGAGCACTCAACACACCCTAAAAAGCCTATGTCACATTTTTCTTTTTTGGGTACCACTTGATCTGTTGCACTGTCTAATTTGAACTTAGTATGAAAAATGTTGTCTTTGCTTATATTCTATTTTCATTTAAGTATTTCAAATTTTTCTTGGGAATGAAAAAACCAATAACTTAAAAGACTAATATCTAAATTAGAGATTTGACAGCCAAAGCTTTCCCCGACAAACCAAAGGAATTCGACATACGAAAGGATTAGGCGTGAAAGAGAAAAAACACTCGAGACAACCAAAGTGTAGAGTTCTGATCTTCGTTGGCATCGGAAGACGCGATTTTTCTCTCATGACAAGGATCACCGAAGATATAGTCGATGATCGATCCCTTCGGCATTGGTGAACGACTAAAATATTAAGCGCTTGCGAAGAATTAAATGATATCACCGATCGCTAACTTCCGAAACATTTTCGGCATCGAGGGGATTTGAGGATGATAACCCACAAGTAAACCACGCGATGAGTTTATTTCCAAAAGCCGACCACCGATACTTTTCAGCATCGATAGTCCCAAGTCTATTTTAAAGCAAAGTCCCAACTACGACTGAGATACATTGTCAAACCACCTATCCTATGTTGCCATCTGTTGTTGCCTGAATGATTAGACATAGGATCTAGTTTTCCCTTGAGTCGTTACTAGCTCCCAAGACCCACGTTGCATCCCGAACCATTTTTACCACGTTAGCATCATACGATGAGATTCGTTGGCATCAGAAGTTTTCTCAGAAGGATACCAACCAGAACATACATAAGAATATCATCGATTCTCAATCTGTCCACTAAGAAATGCGACGTGATGGGATGTTTTAGATTTGAGATACGCTAGATACGAGGCATTTAAAAGGTTAATTAATTCCAGGATCTCACATTAGTTGCTAATTTGTATGCAAATTTAAAGGATGGTTTTAGCATGCTGATACAATGCATTTCCCTCTGTGCCTCCACCATCAACCCATGTAGAATTTATTTGCAAATATTCGTCAGTAGGTTGTTTTGAATTTCATCCATTACTCGTATTAACTGGTTGATATGACTGGTAGGATCTCTCCCATTATATTATTTTGAGTCATTGTAAACAAGCTTATTTTGTGTGCAAAGGAGTTATGAGCATCTAAAGGAGCGAGACAAGAAATCTGGGGAAGGATTCCAAGTTTTAGTGAGTATTAAACAACAGTTTTAGTAAGCGTTACAGGTATGTACCATCTTATGGATGTTTTACACTTCATTTCATAGGTATTTTATCCAACGTTACTCTATACACATGCCTAAAGGATCATTTTCAATTGCAAGGATAATACCTCCGAAGAAACCTACCACCAATAAATCTCTGACAGCACCAAAGCTACAAGAACCAGAGGTGGGAGAGGGTGCCTCCCCAGCAGTTGCTAGAAAATTGGAATTTTCTCCAAAGCTAGTGCCCGTCATCAAAACAACCACCAAGAAGGCTTTCGTTTAGCCCTCGACCTTTGGATACACAGAGGCAAACATTGGGACCAAGATGGTATTCCTGCACTGGGATGAAATTTTCAAGAAAATCAAGCGGGAGCAATTCCCCGAATATACCCCGCACAACGATCTTGATACGAGAAGACTCGATGATGAAGTCCTCCCGAATGTCCGAAAGGATTATCTGCACATGGTGGTGAGCAGGAATCCAGTATTCCCCTACATAGAACTGCTGAAATGGCTTATCGATCACACTGACATGCAAAGGATTTTGATTAATTATGACAATGGAAGATGCGTTAGAGTTTTCCTTCCAGTAGAAGTGAAAAATTATTACAATCTTAGAGAGTTGGAAGAGCAGTTGAACACTAATGTTTTTTTTAGTTTCTATGAGAAACACGACACCAACAAGGTGATGGCTTCCTAGTGGAGAGAGGATAAAAAGTTCACCAATTGGACCTCCGGCTAGTACCCATCGACCAACCTTAGAAATCCTTACATCTATCTAATGGCCCTCCTCTGTAGATTACATGGGGAAAAGGACTACTCCAATTTTTCAGAAGCTTGGATGCCTCTAGCTTATACCATAGCCATTTCTAGAATAGGTTTTTACTATAGTGAAATCATCTCCAAACAGTTGAGCACTTGCATACAACAAGATCAGATGCCGAAAGAGGGATAAACCTTGTCCGTTTACATGGAATTTTATCTTTAGGACACCGTATGCACCAAAAATTCCTTCGATGGAATGAACTTAAGTTGGCACACATCAGAGCTCTCGGTCCATGTTTATTTCAACATCTTGTGGGAGAACAGGTACAAGAAATACTACTCTCTCATCTGCGACTAGTTTATCGCACACATTTATTTGTTGTTGTTCAAGAAAGAATTCCCAAGGCTCTCGGAAACAGCCAAACATATTATATCGAAGGTTGGCCACTGGTATCTGGATGAGTGTGATACCTACATCAGGGTTTTCAGCGCCACCGGAGCACCTCATATACTACTTGTATATGTCCCCGATCAACTAATAGTAGGGGAAATATGTTATTAGACCATCCTGCAAGGTTACAATGCTACTTTGGTAAAGGATAAGAAGAGGCCCTTCATACCATATGGATTTCATGTTGGTTTCTACATGGTGAAGGACACTGCTTAATACAAATAGGAGGGGTTGAACCGATTGGAGTGATGATTCCATACTAGTCTCTTTTGCAAGCATGACCCAAAAGGTTTAGTACTGAAGCACACATCACAGGTATCGTCCTGCTATCCATACGCGCATCGCCGTTTTAAAGATGAAATCTTCATCGAAAATGCTCAAAAATGGGAAGAGGTGATGGACACGATGGATGACCCTAAGGAAACCAGGTTCAAGGCTATGAGTTGGGATGAGAAAGAAACAGTCCTGGAAAAAATAGTTCAGGAGACCATGAAGACAAGAGAAGAAATGATATCAGTCGGAGCGGTGGGATCTCCCTAGCGAGCCACTAAAATGACAGAGATTTCCCAGGCAACCCCAGTACAAGATAGGTATTTCTCAGAGGTTCAAGCTATGCAGGGAATAGGGGGACTCATATATCAACAAGCCCAACAGATAATGAAGTGGATACAGGATAACCTATACCTCATCATAGTGTCAAGGCTTCCGACCAATAGCCCAGAAGAAATCCCAGCGAAGGCAAGCGGCCCTGATTCCATAAACCTTGGTAACTTCGATGGGTTAGGTGACCATGATTCCACAAGTCCACCGGTCGAATCACTAGTAGGTGTGATGATTCAACTAGAGATGTGCCAGGTATCAATGGAAATAGGCATGCCTAATACTTTGAGGAGTTTATAAATATATATAGTGATGATGAGATCTTGGAGGAATATCTCGAGACCCCTGTGCAAATCCAACCCAAGACTGCTTCTCCTTATCCTAGGGTTCCAACCCAAGAGGTCCCATGAAAGGAAATAGAAACTAAAAATGTTCCCAACACAAAGATGCTCAATGCTCAGGAGACCCGAGTAGACAATCTGAAAGACAAGTCAGAACCGGATGAGTCAAAGTAAGGATCCCCACAAAAGGAAATCGATGTTCCAATGATCGATGGACAAGTAAGTATCAATTCTTTTCCCAATGCCTCTATTTCTCTCGATACTCAGATCCCATATAAGAGACAGGTAGAGGTCGGGCCTTTGGATAACAACAAGGAAGCTCAATAACCGAATCTTGAACAAGTATACACCATTGGGAGTCTGGGAAACACACTTACATGGGGTGATCAGTAGATTCCCAAAACTGTGGATGAGCTAGCTGATATCTATGCGATATCCTATGAACAAAAGAAGAAGGCCATCATCCAAAGAACCACAAAGAAAAGTAGGATCATGTTGGATCACTCCATCCTCATCACTACAGAGGAGAATTTGATAAACACAAAATTCTAGAACATATGAGATCATCGACGCAGCGATGGCGATTTCATATGCCACCCTGCACAAACCCAAATGGGATGAAAAAGAGTTGGCCACCACCCTGAAGGAGATAGAACATTTGTGACACCTGGATGAATACTATCAAGGCACCACTCAGACCACAGTTTACCTGAGAAGCAAGTTCAAAGAGGCTTACAACAGTTTCACACACAAGCGACACATGTTCACTGCGAAGATAGCTGGGCTCCGAGAGGAAACTCTCATGGCCCTGCTTTGGCGACTCGCAACATGTATCTCTATCCCTATAGACAATTTCTAACTTTCATCTACAATTCACAAACATGTAAATGACATTCATAACAAAATATCCATTACACAAAAATTTGAAACAGGAAAAACAGTCATTTTCTATTAATGGTGGAATGCCAAATTACAATGGTGGAGTCTGAGATACAAATGAGTCTCGGCCCTTTGTGTTTCCCTCCTGGCTAACTCTATCCTAGCTAAACCCTTATCATCTAACCTCTACTTTGCAACAATACAAAGATTTATACAAGAGGGTCTCAATGAGCTTCCCTCGCAAGCTTAAACTAGTGGTGTCAAATCACCATTCAAAATGCCTATCTATTGGGAAAATTACAATGATGGAAATCTACTCCAAATCAGATGCAGATCCATTCTTGTATCAACCACTTAATGGAGACCTTATCTCCAGCTTGTGCAAATCATAAATCATACTCATGAAGATTGTCATCAATAAACTTTTGCATCACATTTTGGATTCTCAAGGAAAAATGAGAGGCTGATGCCTATCCTCCCTGAATGTGCACCACACATGTTAATGAGCTGGTGTGTGCTGAGGTGGAGCGATGCTCCTGCATCATACTCCACGGCTATGAAAATCATGAGCTCCTACTCATGATTTTTCCAGTGTGGATTAAATCCACCTGGATCCCAAACATTCTCTTGGAGCTGTCTCTCGGCTCCTCTACTTCCTTGCTTCTGCTACATCGTCCCCACTTCTCATGTAGGTTCCTATCTTTCCAGTTTCCTCATGTTGACCACTTTTTTTGTTGACCTCGACATTAGCTCCATGATATCTTCAACCACCTCTTCCAACTACTCCATCAACTGGCTCTTCTGTTGCATACTAGATTATTTCACTTCTCCCTTGCCTCGAGGTAAATCACATCGATTCCCCAAGTTATCCTTTCCATATTTCATGGTCTTAACTTGCCACTCTACTGCAACTTCCACTTCTGCAGTCTTCTCATCATTGAGTTGCTACTCAACCTTTCCTATCAGTTCCTTGGATGGATCCTTTCCATCTTTCACCAGTTGTTCCTCATGCTGGTGTGTTTTCTCTGGCATGCCTATCTCCTGACAACCACCTTATGGTTCTGGATTCTACAAACAATCCTCCAGTGCCTTCAAATCTAATTCCCACTGAGCGAGAAACTCAACTAGGTGTTCTCCTTCTATTGGGGCAGACCTCAGTATATGTTCACCATCCTTCACGATAGTCTTAGCTTGTTTTCCTCTCGTTGCCTCTACAACTTCTATGCTATCCTCTCCTCAGTCGCTTGCTATGAATATCTTGACTCCTCCAATGATCAGAATAGTCCTTTGATCCTCCTCCCCGACGACGAAATTTTTTAAATTCTCATCATCCTCGTTCATGTGGATCATAGTTCTGCGTGAATCTCCATGTGATTGAGTTATCTCTTCTGCCTCCTCTTCATCTATAATTTAACTCTCAGCTGAGCTCATATCTTCTCCCTTTCCCACCTGGAAATATGGGATGTCTCATGTGCCCACCTGGAATTCTATGAGATCCACTAATCCCTTCTCATTGCCCATTAGGAAACCTGCAAGACCCTTGTCAGGTCTCTTTCCCTTATGACTGAGGGCTTCAGCATGCCGCAACCACCTCTTTAACCTATGTTTCTTCTCTCTGGTCAACAACTTCTAAACATGCCACTTTTCTTTTCTCTTCAAAGGCCATTCATACCTTCAACACACCTTTGCCTCCTATTGCATCTTGAATGCTAGCTTCTCCATTTGGGTTCAAATATCAATGAGCTCCTTGTCTATCTCCTCTTTTCTCTTCTGTGGGCAGACTTACCCCTAATCATGCTCATATATTCCAACGACCATCTTGGTTCACCTGCAGCCCACCTGGCTGTGTAACATTTGTTGCACACCTTACAACAACTTCAATAGAGCATCACACTTTGTCTCCCTCACTCACATAAATCAATTTTGTATTAGATCTGATACCACTTGGTGGCACTCCCCCTCCTCTCCAAAAGGATTCCTGACCTCTCGATCTTGGATTGTTTGAAAACACTGAGTCGGAGAAACTCCTTGGATTCCTCCCTAGAACCCGAATCTTATATCATAGGTCCTTCCTTTCTCTGGCGCATGTTATGTGGCACCCTATGATCCGGATTTTATGAGCAGAATGAAATGAATAAATATTATTAACATGTTCTTAACACAAAATAACAGAGATACATAAAAACGGGTTTTCTATTCAATAACGAAATAAGTTGAAAATGTAAAATGCAGCGGAAACAAGCTTGTTGGAATGGTGGTGGCTTATCTCTGAGAAGAGATGTGATGGAAATGTGCATTCACAAGAAGAAGGTTACAATGAGGCTTTGAAGGCCTTTTTACAATAATCAATAATTCCCAAAACCCTATACATCCAAAAACCTAACCCTAGGAGATGAAGCACCAAAAGTCATGTGGGCCCTGTTTGGGTAAGTTAGTACATCAACTTCCCAGGGTCATAACTTTTGCATATGATCTCTGTTTTAGGCATGTGATAGCCCATTGGAAGGGTATCATCGAGGAGATTAATTTTGGGGGCTCAATCATGCCTTTAGATATCATTTAGGATATCTATCCCAAAAAACCTTCATTTAGGCCCTCAAAATGGCCCCAGAAGTTAAAACTGCTAAAAATAGTAAATTCCCAAAATTGTCAGAAAATTGTTTTGATCCAGTTGGAAAAGGTGGGTGGCCACCAATATACATATATATAAATCATCCCTCCTTAGGAATCAATGGTATCCATTTCTTTGAGGTCCCCCATCAGATGAGGAAATTTCTGTTGAATTTGGCCCTGGGTGAGCCACTTACCTTGGTGCAAGAGCTGCCCTGCTCTGACGAATCGATAAAGATGGATCCTTTGTTATCAAGTGCCTTTGATCTATCTATCCACAATATGATAATTGGATGCCTGTTGTATGCAGTCAGGGTTGATCCCTGTTGGTGTCGGTTGTTCTGCTACTTTCGAGGTGTCTAATAATGGTGGGAAATAAGGGCAAAGGAGATCCACATTGAACACTGAGTGCAGGCCAAGGAAAGAAGGAATGTTGAGCTCAAAATAATTATCCCCCACAGCCTTGGTGATAGTGTACGACCCATAACAAAGTGGGTGAAGCTTTCGATGGGGTCCTGTAAGGCGTTCTTTCTGCAAGTGGAACCAAACTTTTCCACCCACCTAAAACTTATGTGGCACCCGATGTTGATCATGGCATTGTTTGTACTTGTCATTAGACTCTTGTAGGATATACTGAACCTGTTGGAGGATGTGTTGGATCCACTCAATGAACCGAGTGGCTTTGTCATCTTTACTTGGAGCAGGATATGAGTCAGTCGAGGTGACCGCAAGGGGAAGTGCAACATCTATGGGACCCAATGGTTGGAATCCCAAAACCACTTGAAAGGGGTTATGGCTAGTTGAGCTATGCAAGGCTCGGTTGTAGCTATGATGGACATAGGGAAGGCTCTCATCCCATGTGTGAGGGTGCTTTGAATTATACATGTGAAGGATATGCACAATCATTCAATTTACAACCTCACGTTGGCCATCTATCTGGGGGTGGAAGGCCGTGGATTTGGTGAGCTTGGTCTTCAACAATGACCAGAGGCTCGACCAGAATGTGCTGAGAAATCGACTATCCCAATTTGAGACAATGGTTTGTGGGATTCCAAAATGTACCCAAACTCATTCAAATAAGAGCTTGGCAGTGGCCTTTGCTGTGATTCTCTTCTTGCAGGCAACGAGAATCACCATCTTAGAAAAACGATTAACAACCACAAAAACACAGTCATTTCCCCACTTGGTGGATGGGAGGCCCAACATGTAGTCCATTGAGATGGATTCCCATGGTCTATCAGGGGTAGGAAGAGGGGTGTACATGCCCTATTTCTTAGTGGTCGGTTTGGAAATAGCACAGGCAGTGCAGGACCTGATATACTTGCTGAACTCTTGTCAAAGTTTCGGCTAGTAGAAATGTTTCTGTAGCATCGCCACTGTATTTTTGACACCGAAGTTAGAGGTCGATGGTTTTTGCAAGAAACTCTTCTATTTTGGTTTTGTTAAGAATTATTTTCGATCTACCATTAATAGAGAAGTCCTTCTGGACCAAAGACAATTTTATTTTCATCAACTGCATGTGTGATTGGACATGGAGAAGAACAGTTTAGTATCTTGTTTCATGAATGATGTTGTAATGAGTAAGAGAAATTAATTTTGTTGTCAACTTATCTAGTGCAATGTTTTGCTATTCTTTGCTTTAATGATGAAGATGAATCGTTGTGTTATTATGTGACGAATGATTATGGTAGATGAATTATTTTTCTTTCCATTATCTTATTGCATTGTGTTTTGTTTCTGATAATCAGTATCTTAGAGAGTAATTGGATGCTCACATGGTTAATGTGTTAGCACTAGGCCTATGGTATAAAATTGTCGTCTGCATGCTTGAGCAGCGGGTTATCCCAAGCTTACCCTCTTCCCCTGTAGTTAAAACTTAATCCTGTTTGTTACCAAGTTGGTTTATACCAGCTTACATCTGATATCGGTCCCACCCAAGAGAAAATACAAAAAAGAGAATATTCCAAACTGAAGGAAGATCCTTCAGAAGAAAACGTAAAGACCATCGATAATTTGGCCGGATCGCAAGATCTGGAGAACCATTCTACTATTAAACGCTGAAGAGTCTAATTGGGCCTCAGTGGCAGGCTTGGTTCCTACTATTGAATCAAGGGAACTAGGACCCATCAACATACACTTAGCACAATTTAACCTTCTTTTGAGACTTAGATTGTTCTCAAACTTCTTATGCACTCCTTGCAGAGTTCTGTGCATACTCTTCTGCAATTTTTCTCAGCTTGAAACATCCAAGGTTTCCAGTTCCCTTATGTCCTTTAGTGGACTTCTTATTTCCCTCCTGGCATTCCATTGCTCTGCTTCCTGATCTTGTAAGGGGAACTTACAACACCTTAGGTGCACTCCTTGTGATTGGCTCAATTCTTTGATCCTTCTCCTTTAGCCTTAAGTAAAGTTTTAAGAAACCTCCTTTCCTTTGTCGATGCACTTCTTGCAAAGCCTTCCTTCACTAGAATGTTCAACAATTCCAGGTTTCTCCAACACCTCCAACTTTGTTTCTTCTGTGCATGCTCACACTAACTTGATGCCATCCTGACAGAGTATTTCAAAGTGTTCAGTAACTCTGATTTGTGGTTTCTCTCAAACAATATTTATTTCCAAGGAACTTAACCACCTTGAAATTTCTCCCCGAGTCTATGAATTAATATGGTATGCCCTCCTGAAAGTTTCTCTTCTGACTCCACTAAGTTTAGACATGCTCCCCTAGCATCAGCTTACACAGTTTCCTCTCTCTATCATGCACTCCTTGCACTTATCCTAGAGAACCAGACTTAAATCAACACACTCTCAGATAGAAAAATGTATCTCTATCCCTGCAGACGATTTCTAACTTTCATCTACAATTCACAAACATGTAAATGACATTCATAACACAATATCCATTACACAAAAATTTGAAACAGGAAAAACAGTCATTTTCTATTAATGGTGGAATGCCAAATTACAGTGTTGGAGTTCGAGATACAAATGAGTCTCGGCTCTTTGTGTTTCCCTCCTGGATAAATCTATCCTAGCTAACCCCTTATCATCTAACCTCTACTTTGCAACAATACAAAGATTTATACAAGAGGGGCTCAATGAGCTTCCCTCATAAGCTTAAACTAGTGGTGTCAAATAACCATTAAAAATGCCTATCTATTGGGAAAATTACAATCATGGAAATCTACTCCAAATCAGATGCAGATCCATTCTGCAATCAACCACTTAATGGAGACCTTATCTAAATCTTGTGCGAATGAAAAATCATACTCATCAAGCTTTTCATCAATAAACTTTTGCATCACATTTTGGATTCTTGTGGAAAAATGAGAGGGTGATGCCTATCCTCCTTGAATGTGCACCACGCATGTTAATGAGCTCATGCGTGCTGAGGTGGAGCGATGCTCCTGCATCATACTCCACGGCTATGAAAATCATGAGCTCCTACTCATGAGCTTTCCAGTGTGGATTAAGTCCACATGGATCCCAAACATTCTCTTGGAGTTGTCTCTCGGTTCCTCTGCTTCCTTGCTTCTGCTACATCGTCCCCGCTTCTCATGTAGGTTCCTTTCTTTCCAGTTTCCTCATGTTGACCAATTTTTTTGTTGACTTCGACATTAGCTCCATGATCTCTTCAACCACCTCTTCCAACTACTCCATCAGCTGGCTCTTTTGTTGCATACTAGCTTGCTACACTTCTCCCTTTCCTTAGGGTAAATCTCATCGATTCCCCAAGTTATCCTTTCCATATTTCATGGTCTTAACTTGCCACTCTACTGCAACTTCCACTTCTCCAGTCTTCTCATCATTGAGCTACTACTCATCCTTTCCTCCTGACACATTGATCACTATCAGTTCCTTGGATGGTTCCTTTCCATCTTTCACCAGTTGTTCCTCATGCTGGTGTGTTTTCTCTGGCATGCCTATCTCCTGACAGCCACCTTATGGTTCTGGATTCTACAACCAATCCCCCAGTGCCCTCAAATCCAATTCCCACTGAGTGAGAAACTCAAATCGGTGTTCTCCTTCTATTCGGATAGATCTCAATATCTATTCACCATCCTTCATGATAGTCTCAGCTTGTTTTCCTCCCGTTGCCTCTACAACTTCTATGCTAGCCTCTCCTCGGCCGCTTGGTAGGAATATCTTGACTCCTCCAATGATCAGAATAGTCCTTTGATCCTCCTCCTCCACGATGGAAGTTTTTAATTTCTCATCATCCTCATTCACGTAGCTCATAGTTTTGTGTGAATATCCATGTGAGTGAGGTATCTCTCCTGCCTCCTCTTCATCTATAAATGAACTCTCAGCTGAGCTCATCTGTTCTCCCTTTCCCACCTCGAAATATGGGATGTCTCATGTGCCCACTTGGAATTCTACGAGATCCACTAATACCTTCTCATTACCCACTAGGAAACATGCAAGACCCTTTCCATATCTCTTTCCCTTATGACTGAGGGCTTGAGCTTGCCGCAACCACCTCTTTAACCTCTGTTGCTTCTCTATGGTCAACAAATTTTGAACATGCCACTTTTCTTTTCTCTTCAAAGGCCATTCATACCTCCAACACACCTTTGCCTCCTATTATATCTTGAATTCTAGCTTCTCCATTTGGGTTCGAATATCAATGAGCTCCTTGTCTATATCCTATTTTCTCTTATGTGGGGAGAGTCCCCCCTGACCGTGCTCATAGATTCCAATGACCATCTTGGTTCACCTGCAACCCACCTGGCTGTGTAACATTTGTTGCACACCTTGCAACAACTTTAATAGAGTATCACACTTTGTCTCCCTCACTCACATAAATCAATTTTGTATTAGATCTGATACCACTTGGTGGCACTCCCCCTCCTCTCCAAAAGGATTCCTGACCTCTCGATCTTGGATTGTTTGAAAATACTAAGTCAGAGCGACTCCTTGGATTCCTCCCTATAACTCAAATCTTCTATCATAGGTCCTTCCTTTCTCTGGCGCATGTTATGTGGCAACCTTTGATCCGTATTTTATGAGAAGAAAAAAATGAATAAATATTATTAACAGGTGCTTAACACAAAATAACAGAGATACAGAAAAACTAGTTTTGTATGCAATAACGAAATAAGTTGAAACTATAAAATGCAGCGGAAACAAGATCGCTGGAATGGTGGCATCTTATCTCTGAGAAGAGATGTGACGACAACATGCATTTTCAAGAAGAAGGTTACAATGAGCCTCTGAAGGCCTTTTTACAATAAGGAAGAATTCCAAAAACCCTATACAACGAAAAACCTAACCCTAGGAGATGAAGCACAAAATTCATGTGGGCCTCGTTTGGGTAAGTTAGTACATCAACTTCCCGGGGTTGTATCTTTTGCATACGATCTCCGTTTTAGGCGTGTGATATCCCATTGGAAGGGTATCATCGAGGAGATTAATTTTGGGGCATAAATCATGCATTTGTCTATCATTGAGGAGATCGATCCCAAAAAACCTTCATTTAGGCCCTTAGAATGGCCCGACAAGTTAAAACTGGTAAAACTAGCAAATTCCCAAAATTGTCAGAAAACTATTTTGATCCAGTTGGAAAAGGTGGGTGGCCACCGATATACATCTATAACAATACTCCCTCCTTAGGAATAAATGGTATCCATTGCGTTGAGGTCCCCCATGAAATGAGGAAATTTCTACTGAATTTGGCCCTGGGTGAGCCACTTGCCTTGGTGCAGGAGCTGCCCTGCTTTGACGACTCAATAAAGCTAGATCCTTTGTTGTCGAGTTCCTTTGGTCTATTTTTCCACAATATGATCATTGGATGCCTGTTGTATGCATTTGGGGTTGAGATATGTTGGTGTCAGTTGTTCTGCTACTTCTGAGGTGTCTAATAATGGTGGGAAATAAGGGAAAAGGAGATCCACGTTGAACACTGGGTGCAGGCCAAGGAAAGGAGGAATGTTGAGCTCAAAATAATTATCCCCCACAACCTTGGTGATAGTGTATGACCCGTAACAGAGTGGGTGAAGCTTCCAATGGGGTCCTGTAAGGAATTCTTTCTGCAAGTGCAACCAAAAATTTTCACCCACCTAAAACTTATGTGGCACTCGATGTTGATCATGGCGTTGTTTGTACTTGTCATTGGACTTTTGTAGGATATCCTAAACCTGTTGGTGGATGTGCTGGATCCACTCAATGAACTGGGTGGCTTTGTCATCTTTACTTGGAGTAGGAGATGAGTTGGTTGAGGTGATCACAAGGGGAAGTGCAACATCTATGGGACCCAATGGTTGGAATCCAAAACCCACTTGAAAGGGGCTATGGACAGTTGAGCTATGTAGGGCTCGGTTGTAGCTATGTTGGACATAGGGAAGCCTCTCATACCATGTGTGAGGGTGATTTGAATTATACATGCAAAGGATATGCACAATCATTGGATTTACAACCTCAGTTTGGCCAACTATCTGGGGGTGGAAGGCCATGGATTGTTAATTTTTTCAAAATCCCACCCAGTTTCAGTCTCGCTGATTTTTCTGTCAAATTTAAATGCTAAATTCAGTTTCAGCATTGTTTCATCATATGCTACAGCCTGGTGTTTCAGAATCTGCTCACAGCGGTGTTTCAGCATCAGCATATGCTACAGCCTGGTGTTTCAGCATCTGCTCACAGCAGTGTTTCAGCATCAGCATATGCTACAGCCTGGTGTTTCAGCATCTACTCAGCACTGTGTTTCAGCATATACTCAGCCTGGTGTTCCAGCATATACTCAGCACTGGTGTTTCAGCTTATGCTACAGCCTGGTGTTTCAGCATAAGCTACAGCGGTGTTTCAGCATCTAAAAAACTTAACAGAAAATAAATTTCAGAACTGAAACATGAGGATAATGATCATTTTCAATGCAGAAATTAAATATCAGCAATATGCAAAACTCAGAAAATATTAGACACAAATATTTTCGGTCTAACTTCGACCCTGGAAAAACCCACAAGGGGAAAACCAGT
>JZKD02S0074534.1:385717-413312 GCA_000966675.3 Picea glauca | reverse complement strand
TCTTTTAATTTGCATCTCACAAATTAATTTGACTAAGACCCATATTCGGCAATTTCTCCCCCTTAGGGCCTAGGGAAGAGAAACACTTGCCTTGGTACATAATTTAACATGGATTTTGTGAGCTTGGTGTCTAGCAATGACCAGAGGATCGACCAGAATGTTCTCAGAAATCGACTATCCCAATTTGAGACAATGGTTTGTGGGATTCCAAAATGTACCCAGACTTGTTCAAAGAAGAGCTTGGTAGTGACCTCTGTTGTGATTCTCTTCTTGCAGGAAACAAGAATCACCATCTTAGAAAAAAGATCAAAAATCACAAATACACAGTCATTTTCTCACTTGGTGGATGGGAGGCCTGACATGTAGTTCATTGAGATGGATTCCCATGGTCTGTCAGGAGTAGGAAGAGGGATGTACATGCCTTGTTTCTTAGTGGTTGGTTTGGAAATAACACAGGCAGTGCAAGACCTGATATACTTGTTGAACTCCTGTCAAAGTTTCAGCTAGTGGAAATGTTTATGTAGCATCGCCACTGCCTTTTCGATGCCGAAGTTAGAGGTCGATGGTTTTTGCAAGAAACTCTTTTGTTTTGGTTTTGTTAAGAATTATTTCCGATCTACCATTAATAGAGAAGTCCTTCTGGACCAAAGACAAATTTATTTTCATCAACTGGATGTGTTATTGGACGTGGAGAAGAACTATTTACTATCTCATTTCATGAATGATGTTGTAATGAGTAAGAGAAATTAATTTTGTTGTCAACTTATCTAGTGCAATGTTTTGTTATTATTTTCTTTAATGATGAAGATGAATCGTTGTGTTATTATGTGACGAATGATTATGGTAGATGAATTATTTTTCTTTCCATTATCTTATCACATATGTGTTTTGTTTCTAATAATCAGTATCTTAGAGAGTAATTGGATGCTCACATGGTTAATGTGTTAATACAAGGCTTGTGGTATAAAATTGTCGTCTGCATGCTTGAGCAGTAGGTTATCCCAAGCTTAGCCTCTTCCTCGGTAGTTAAAACTTAATCCTGTTTGTTACCAAGATGGTTTATACCAGCTTACATCTCATATCGGTCCCACCCAAGAGAAAATACAAAAAAGAGAATAGCCCAAACTAAAGGAAGATCCTTCACAAGAAAACGTAAATACCATCGATAATTTGGCCGGATCGGAAGATCTGGAGAACCATTCTACTATTAAACGTTGCAGAATCTAATTGGGCCTCAGTGGTAGGTTTGGTTCCTACTATTGAATCAAGGGAACTAGGACCCATCAACACACACTTAGCACAATTTAACCTTCTTTCGAGACTTAGGTTGTTCTTGAACTTCTTATGCAATCCTTCCAGAGTTCTGTGCATACTTTTCTGTAATTTTTCTTGGCTTGAAACATCCAAGGTTGCTAGTTCCCTTATGTCCTTCAGTGGACTTCTTCTTTCCCTCTTGGCATTCTCTTGCTCTACTTCCTAAGCTTGTAAGCGGAACTTACAACACCTTAGGTGCACTCCTTGTGCTTGGCTCAATTCTTTGACGCTTCTCCTTTAGCCTTACGGAAAGGTTTAAGGCACCTCCTTTCCTTTATCGATGCGCTTCTTGCAAAGCCTTCCTTCACCAGAATGTTCAACAATTTTGGGTTTCTCCAACACCTCCAACTTTGTTTCTTCTATGCAAGCTCACACTAACTCGATGCCATCCTGGTAGAGTATTTGTGGTTTCTCTAAAACAGTCTTTATTTCCAATGAACTTAACCACCTTGAAATTTCTCCCCGAGTCTATGAATTAATATGGTATTCCCTCCTAGCAGTTTCTCTTCTAACTCAACTAAGTTTAGACATGCACCCCTTGCATCGGCTTATAGAGTTTCCTCTCTCGGTCATGCACTCCTTTCTCTTAGCCTAGAGAACCCACTCTCGGATAGAAAACTGTATCTCTATTCCTGCAGATGATTTCTAACTTTCATCTACAATTCACAAACATGTAAATGACATTCATAACACAATATCCATTACACAAAAATTTGAAACAGGAAAAACAATCATTTTATATTAATGGTGGAATGCCAAATTACAATGGTGGAGTCCGAGATACAAATGAGTCTCGGTTCTTTGTGTTTCCCTCCTAGCTAGCTCTATCCTAGCTAACCCCTTATCATCTAACCTCTACTTTGCAACAATACAAAGATTTATACAAGAGGGGCTCAATGTGCTTCCCTCACAAGCTTAAACTAGTGGTGTCAAATCACCATTCAAAATGCCTATCTATTGGGAAAATTACAATGATGGAAATCTACTCCAAATCAGATGCATATCCATTCTGCAATCAACCACTTAATGGAGACCGTATCTACAGCTTGTACGAATGCAAAATCATACTCATCAAGCTTGTCATCAATAAATTTCTACATCACATTTTGGATTCTCGAGGAAAAATGAGAGGGTGATGCCTATCCTCCCTGAATGTGCACCACACATGTTAATGAGCTGGTGCATGCTGAGGTGGAGCGATGCTCCTGCATCATACTCCACGGCTATGAAAATCATGAGATCCTACTCATGAGCGTTCTAGTGTGGATTAGATCCACCTGGATCCCAAACATTCTCTTGGAGATGTCTCTCAGCTCCTCTACTTCCTTGCTTCTACTACATCGTCTCTGCTTCTCATGTAGGTTCCTTTCTTTCCATTTTTCTCATGTTGACTGCCTTTTTTTGTTGACCTCGACATTAGCTCCATGATCTCTTCAACCACCTCTTCCAACTACTCCATCAGCTGGCTCTTCTGTTGCATACTATCTTGTTGCACTTCTCCCTTGCCTCGGGTTAAATCACATCGATTCCCCAAGTTATCCTTTCCATATTTCATGGTATTAACTTGCCACTCTACTGCAACTTCCACTTCTATAGTCTTCTCATCATTGAGCTTCTACTCAGCCTTTCCTCTGGACAGATTGACCACTATCAGTTCCTTGGATGGTTCCTTTCCATATTTCCCTAGTTGTTCCTCATGCTAGTGTGTTTTCTCTGGCATGCCTATCTCCTGACAACCACCTTATGGTTATGGATTCTACAGCCAATCCTCTAGTGCCTTCAAATCCAATTCCAACTGAGTGAGAAACTCAACTGGGTGTTTGCCATCCTTCATGATAGTATCAGCTTTTTTTCCTCCCATTGCCTTTGCAACTTCTATGCTAGCCTCTCCTCGGCTGCTTGGTAGGAATATCTTGACTCCTCCAATGATCAGAATAGTCCTTTGATCCTCCTCCTCGATGACAAAAGTTTTTAAATTCTCATCATCCTCATTCACGCGGCTCACAGTTCTGCGTGAATATCCATGTGAGTGAGGTATCTCTCCTGCCTCCTCTTCATCTATAAATGAACTCTCAGCTGAGCTCATCTCTTCTCCCTTTCCCACCTGGAAATATGGGATGTCTCATGTGCCCACTTGGAATTCTATGAGATACACTCATCCCTTCTCATTGTCCACTAGGAAACCTGCAAGACCCTTGCCAGATCTCTTTCCCTTATGAATAAGGTCTTCATCATGTCACAACCACCTCTTTAACCTTCGTTTCTTCTCTCTGGTCAACAACTTTTGAACATGCCACTTTTCTTTTCTCTTCAAAGGCCATTCATACCTCTAGCACACCTTTTCCTCCTATTGCATCTTGAATGCTAGCTTCTCCATTTGGGTTTGAATATCAATGAGCTCCTTGTCTATCTCGTCTTTTCTTTTCTGTGGGGAGACTTCCCCCCAACCATGCTCATAGATTCCAACGACCATCTTGGTTCACCTGCAACCCACCTGGATGTGTAACATTTGTTGCACACCTTGCAGCAACTTCAATAGAGTATCACACTTTGTCTCCCTCACTCACATAAATCAATTTTATATTAGATATGATACCACTTGGTGGCACTCCCCCTCCTCTCCAAAAGGATTCCTAATGTCTCATTCTTGGATTGTTTGAAAACAATGAGTCGGAGCGACTCCTTGGATTCCTCCCTGTAACCTAAGTCTGATATCATAGGTCCTTACTTTCTCTGGAACATGTTATGTGGCACCCTCTAATCCATATTTTATGAGCAGAACGAAATGAATAAATATTATTAGAAGGTGCTTAACACAAACTAACAGAGATACAAAAAAAATGGTTTTCTATTCAATAAAAAAATAAGTTGAAACTGTAAAATGCAGTGGAAACAAGCTTGATGGAATGGTGGTGGCTTATCTCTGAGAATATATGTGAAGGCAGAGTGCATTCGCAAGAAGAAGGTTACAATGAGACTTTGAAGGCCTTTTTACAATAAGCAAGAATTCCAAAAACCCTATACATCCAAAAACCTAACCCTAGGTGATGAAGCACCAAAAGTCATGTGGGCCCCGTTTGGGTAAGTTAGTACATCAACTTCCAGGGGTTGTAACTTTTTCATACGATGAGAAACATCTATGGGACCCAATGGTTGGAATCCCAAACCCACTTGAAAGGGGTTGTGGCCGGTTGAGCTATGCAGGGCTCGGTTGTAGCTATGCTGGACATAGGGAAGGTTGTCATCCCATGTGTGAGGGTGCTTTGAATTATACATGTGAAGGATATGAACAATCATTTGATTTACAACCTCGGTTTGGCCATCTATCTAGGGGTGGAAGACAGTGAATTTGGTGAGCTTGGTGTCCAGCAATGACCAGAGGCTCGACCAGAATGTGCTGAGAAATAAACTATCCCGATTTGAGACAATGGTTTGTGGGATTCCAAAATGTACCCAGACTCATTCAAAGAAGAGCTTGGTAGTGGCCTCTGTTGTGATTCTCTTCTTACAGGCAACGAGAATCACCATCTTAGAAAAATGATCAACAACCACAAACACACAGTCATTTCACCACTTGCTGGATGGGAGGCCTGACATGTAGTCCATTGAGATGGATTCCCATTGTCTGTCGGGAGTAGGAAGAGGGGTGTATAGGCCCTGTTTCTTAGTGATCGGTTTGGAAATAGCGTAGGCAGTGCAGGACCTGATATACTTGTTGAACTCCTGTCAAATTTTCGGCTAGTAGAAATGTTTCTATAGCATCGCAACTGTCTTTTCTACGTCGAAGTGTCCTGCCACCCGACTGTAGTGGGATTCTGAGATCATCTTCAGTCGCTCACTTGATGGAACACAGATATGGCCCAGATGACACAACAACCCATCTTGAAGATGGAAATTATCGACAACTATGTTTCTACCCAACATTTGGTAGGTGTTGGCGAAGTCAGGGTCTATCTCATAGAGTTGGGGCCATCCATATGTCTCATGGTCGCAAGAGTCTAGCACCGTGGTGAGTGTCGCAACTGGTGATCTACTGAGGCAATAAACAACACAATTGGTGGTTCTTGTTTTATACTTGATGTTGATGTGGAATTGCTACAAGTATGTGGACCACTTTTGATGGTGGTCATTCTGCAATTTTCCCTATGTCTACATGAACTGCAGTGGCTTATGATTAGTGTGGATGACTGTCTCCTTCCCAAGAATGTAATGTCTCCACTAGTGGCATGCTTGCACAATGGAGTACATTTATTTGTCATAAGTAGGGTACTTATGAACAATATTTGACAGTGTCTCACTATGATAGACCATGGGGTGGCCATGCTGAGTGGGAACGTCGCCCACAACATAGTCTGAAGCATATCTCTCAATCTCAAAGGGATGTTGCAGGTTTGGTAGTGAAAGTACTGAGGCTGAGCACAAGCGTTGCTTCAAATCATCGAATTCTTGTTTTTGGGCCCGACTCCACACAAATTCTGCCTTACCACCACCCCTGTTTATTTGGCTGAGGGCCCATGCAATATGGGAGAATCCCAACATGAACTTGTGGTAGAAATTAGCAAGGACCAAGAAGTTCTAAAGCTCAGTGAGTGTTTTTGGGGCTAGGTAGTCATGGATGACATGGATCTTGGTTGGATCAACATGTACACCATGCTGATCAATGATGTAGCCCAGGTAATGGACCATATCCATGTCGAAGGAGAATTTTTCCAAGTTGGCGTATAGCTTGTGCTATCACAGGGTGTGAGA
Organism: Picea glauca; assembly: GCA_000966675.3. NCBI lineage: Eukaryota > Viridiplantae > Streptophyta > Pinopsida > Pinales > Pinaceae > Picea > Picea glauca. The sequence goes on along the minus strand of JZKD02S0074534.1, from coordinate 407,249 downwards.
ACCTACTGAGTATGTTGCAAGTGTTCAACCCAATTCTTGTTGTAAATTAGAATGTCATCTAGATACATCACTATAAAGGTGTTGGTGAATGGTTGCAGGATATCATCCATCATCCTCATGAAAGTGGCTGGAGCATTTGTCAAACCAAAGGGCATGAAAAACCATTCAAAAAGGCCTTCCTTTGACTTGAAGGCATTCTTCCATACATCTATCTATTCTATCGGGACCTGGTGGTAGCCAGACTTTAGATCAATCTTACTGAAGTATTTGGTCGTCGTGAGTTGATCAAGGAGGTCATCAATTTGAGGAATCGGGTACCAGTTTCTGACTGTGATTTTACTCTGAGCCCGGTAATCAATACAAAGTTGCCAGGTTCCATCTTTTTTTTGTACCAACACGATTGGGATCCCACGAGGTGATGAACTGGGGCAGATGTGCCTCTTGTGGAGCAGTTCTTGTATCTATCACTTGATATCCTCATTCTCTAAAAAAGAGCGATGATAGACCGGCCCATTGGGTAGCGGTGCATCGAGGGTTAGATCGATGGGGTGCTTGACCTAATAGTGCAGAGGTACCCCTATAGGTGAGGAGAAGATATCTGAGTATTCTTCCATGACCTTATCTACTTGCTTCTGCTGTGTGGAGAGGTCGGTCACAGAGACCATGGGTGTGTTTGTGATCTTTCACTTATTCTGAGAGAGAATCACAAAGAAGACAAGCTTCTTTGTCTGATAGATGACCTTCCTACATTGATTAATAGAGATCAAGGAAATAGCACTAGGTGGGACTGCCTTGGGTATCCTATACAATTTCCTGTTCAAAGTAATAATAACACTATGAGGCCTAGACTCATATACAACATGACGTTTCCATAAATAAGGTTGGTCCAAAATAACATCACAAACTTCGAGAGGAGAAACATCACACAATACATCGTCTTTGAAGGGCTTGATGTTGTACGACAGTCGACATTGTTGGCTAACACAAAGATCGCTTCATTGGTGGAGCCATCCAATGGTGTAGGGTTTTGGGTGCGTCATTGTTGCCATAGCCAGCCACTTGACAACCTCTGCTGAGATGAGGTTATTTTGGCTACCGCTATCAACGATGAAGTGTAGTGGGGTGCCTTTTACCCATATCTTTGAATGGAAGAGGTGATCTCCTTCATCTAGATCGTTTGGTTCACCAGGATGGAGCTTGGTGGTAGAAATAGTGGCACTAGGTTCCATGTCAATGATCTATCTTCCTCCTTCTGGTTTTGTCTTAGAGTTAGAATCTACATCTGATTCAGAGGCTTTCACTTCAACCACCAGCGACTTCTTTGAGTGGCAGTTAGTAGTGTTTTTCCAAGGACTCTTATGGAAGTCACACCACTTCCCGGTATCTTTCTTTGTCTTTCCAGTGTCTTTCTTTTCTTACATCTTAGACTGGTTGTATTGATACTGTCCATCCTTACTCTATCCTTTGTTTGGTGGGTTGGGGACACCCTTTCTTGGCTTTTGTTGTTGGGTGTTCCCAGGCCCAAATTTCCGCATCTTTTGTTTAAGCTTCTGCTCGATTTTGACGACATATTGGTAGGCCGCACCCAAGGATGAGATGTCCAGAAATTCCATTTTGGTTTGGATGTATCTATGTAGAGCACCGTGATACTTGAGAACCATATGTCACTCCAAATATTTGATACCCAACTTGGTGTGCAAGGTATGGAAGATATTTGTGAAATCTGGCACTGCTTGGTCTCTTTCTTGTCGCAGTGTGGTCCATTTGGTGTACAAGTCATCATAACTTCTAAAAGGGTAGTATTGTTCCTTAATAGAATCCCTGAAGGATTCCCAGGTGGCCATGACTGAAAATAATGAGGTTTCCTTTGTTTCCTTTTGCTCACAGAAAGTTTCCCACCAATCTTTGACATAGGGAACAGCTTTGAGGAGAACAAAAGTAATATTTTCTCTATTCGAAAAGTTATGGATAGAAAAAGACCCTTCTAGTAGATTCAACCACTTGTCTACAACATCTGTGTCTATATGATCTTCAAATATAGTAATATCGAAGTTTATTTGTACCTTGAAGGGGGTGGTGCCTCCGTTCGAAGAAGATGTGTCGCCTGTTGGTATCTGTTGGAGGATTTGCACGAAACTATCCATCATCTCGTTCCTCTGTTGTGTGAGGGATTCCTCAATCAATAGTTTGAAAGGATATCCTGTCCTGTCATCTTTATTTTCTCCTACCATGGGAGGTCGCTTGGGTGTGTGAGAGCTTCTATCCTCAAGAGAAACAAGCTCGAGACCCAACTCTTTGTACTCCGACCTCGTTGGGGACATGCATTAAGACGACAAGGAGAAGACCTCTCCGATACCACTGATCTAGATTTTCTGAGAAGAACAAAATGAATACAAACTATTAACAGGTGCTTAACAAAAAATAATAGAGATACAGTAAAACTGGTTTTCTATTCAATAACGAAATAAGCTGAAACTGTAAAATGCAACGGAAACAAGCTTGTTGGAATGGTGGGGGCTTATCTCTGAGAAGAGATGTGACGATAATGCACATTCACAAGAAGAAGGTTAAAATGAGGCTCTAAAGGAATTTTTACAATAATAAATAATGAAAAAAACGCTAGACATTCAAAAACCTAACCCTAGGAGATGAAGCACCAAAAGTCACGTGGGCCCTATTTGGGTAAGTTAGTACATCAACTTCCTGGGGTCGTAACTTTTGCATACGATATTCATTTTAGGCATGTTATAGCCTGTTGTAAATGTGTCAGTGAGGAGATTAATTTTTGGGGATTATTCATGCCTTTGGCTATAATTTAGGAGCTCTATCCATAAAAACATTCATTTAGGCCCTCAAAATGGCCACGAAAGTTAAAACTACTAAAATTAGTAAATTTCCAAAATTATCAGAAAACTGTTTTGAGCTAGTTGGAAAAGGTGGGTGGCCAATGATATCCATCTAGATCACCCACTAAACCTCTCATTTTATGTGACCATAGGCTGTGACTGTGGACCAACTCCTTTCACGACCCCGTGCTTTGGGACTTTTGTGAACGACTTGATCCTCTTTCCCGATTTCCAAATCGACAAATGCTTCTGGGCTAAATCTACGATCCACGTTCCTCTTGCGACCAAGGGCTGTGATCAATTCATGAGTTCGAAATTTGCAATTCCTCCTCTCAGGTATTCTCCTTTCAACTTATCTTGAACTACGTGAATCTCTGCCACATGCCCTCTGGATCCAACGATCTAGAATGAAATTGCTCTTCGTGACTTCGTGAAGACCTTTCTTTGCGTTCGGCAAACCTTTCGAAGTTCCTTCTCTCAAACCTCTTGATATTCTAACACCAGTCTCATCCTCAACAATGTATGATTTCTCGGTCTTCGAGACCTTGACCAATCCTTGAATCCTTTGCACACTTAGCACAATTTCACCTTCTTTCGTGACCTAGCTTATTCTCGAACTTCTTCTGCACTCCATGCAAATTTATGCGTAGACTCTTCTGTGATTTTTCTTGGATTGAAACCTCCAAGGTTCCTAGTTCCCTTGCATCCTTCAATGGAATTCTTCTTTTCCTCTTGGAAGTCTCTCGCTCTGCTTCCTAAGATTGTAAGGATAACTTACAACACCTTAGGTGCACTCCTTGTGCTTGGATCAATTCTTCGACGCTTCTCCTTTATCTTTATGGAAAGGTTTAAGGCACCTCCTTTCCTTTGTCGATGAACTTCTTGAAAAGACTTCCTTCACTAGAATGTTCAACAATTCTAGGGTTCTCCAACACCTCCAACCATGTTTCTTCTATGCATGCTCACACTAACTCGATGCCCTCCTGGCAGAGTATTTCAGAGTGTTCAGTAACTCTGAGTTGTGCTTTCTCTCACACAGTCTTTATTTCCAAGGAAGTTAAAAACATTGAAATTTCTCCCCGAGTCTGTGAATTAATCTGGTATGCCCTCCTGGTAGTGTCTTTTCTGACTCCACTGAGTTCAGACACACACCCCTTGTGTCGGCTTACAGAGCTTCCTCTCTCTCTCATGCACTCCTTTCACTTAGCCTAGAGAAACAGACTTAACTCAACACACTCCCAGATATAAAACTGTATCTCTATCCCTGCAGATGATTTCTAACATTGATCTACAATTCACAAACATGTAAAAGACATTCATAAAAAAATATCCATTACATAGAAACTTGAAACAGGAAAAATTGTCATTTTCTATTAATGGTGGAATGCCAAATTACAATGGTGTAGTCCGAGCTACAACTGAGTCTCGGCTCTCTGTGTTTCCCTCCTGGATAACTCTATTTATATAACCCCTTATCATCTAACCTCTACTTTTCAACAATACAAATATTTATACAAGAGGGGATCAACGAGCTTCCCTCTCAAGATTAAACTAGTGGTGTCAAATCACCATTCAAAATGCCTATATACTGGGAAAATTACAATGATGGAAATCTGATCCAAATCGGATCCAGATCCATTCTATCGTCAACCACTCAATGGAGACCTTATCTCCAGCTTGTGCGAATTCAAAATCATTCTCATCCAACTTGTCAACAATAAATGCCCAGATAACATTTTGGATTCTCGAGGTAAAATGAGAGGGTGGCACCTCTCCTCCCTGAATGTGCACCATGCATGTTAATGAGTTTGTGCATGCTGAGGCGGAGCAATGCTCCTGCATAAAATCCAAATACCTACATGTGGATAAACTGGCCTTGGAAGTTGTTCAAGATATTCAAATTTTTCGTCACTACATCTTGTTATGTAGGATAACAATTATCTTTGATTGTAACCCCATGCAACATATCCTTACTCGAAAATTGTTGGGGGGAAAGTACTCCAAATGGATAGCAATTCTCTAGGAGATTGACTTGGATTTTGAACATGCCAAGTCAAATAATATTTGTTTTTTTTTTAATTGATATGCGACCTTCCCTCTACTGACACAAGAAATGTGGCAGATGATTCCTTACATTACGAATCCCTCTTTCTGATTAGTTCTAATGACGTATGGTACAGAGATATCATCATATATCTACAGACTCAAACTTTCTGACCCAATCTTTCTATTACAGTTCGTCATCATATATGGTATCAAGCCCATCAATACATCATCCTTGGTGATACCCTTTACCGTCGTGGTATTGATTCCATTTTTTGATGATGTCTCACCTACGATGAAGTTGAGAAATATTTGAATGACTGTCACTCTAGAGCATGTGGCGGTCATATGTCTGGGTATGCCACTTCCCAAAAGATCTTGCAAGATTATTTAAGGATTGAATTATTGTCATCCAAAACTAACACGCTTGCTAAAATTATAACAACAAGAGCCGATATCACCTTGCTCATCTTCACCCTGTAGTTTTCATTTCTCCATTCATCAAATGGGGCATTGAATTCATGACATGTAACCCTCACTCAGTTGTGGGGCATGGATACGTCATTGTAGTTGTGTATTATTTCACAAAATGGGCCGAGGTGATGCCTACATTTGATAACACAGGGAAAACTACAACATTGTTCATATTCAATCATATCATTACTAGATTTGGTGTCCCCCAAGCCATCGTTAATGATCACGGTAGTCATTTTTGAAATTTTATAATGTCTGAAATTACTGACAAGTTGGGTCTTCACCATGAAAACTCAACCCCCTATTATCCACAGGCCAATGGCCATGTTGAAGCAATTTACAAGGTTCTCATTACTATTCTTCGATGAATTATAGGAATTCATAAGACAAATTGGTAGATGATGTTGTTCTCAGCATTATGGGCCTATTGGACATTCGTTAAGTTTTCCACGGAATTCACACCTTTCCAGCTAGTCTATGGTATCGAAGAAATTTTTCCAATTGAATGTGAGATACCATCTTTGAAACTAGTCGATGAACTTCTCCCTAACACCTCTGTTGAAGAGGAACGTCTTTTTTATTTAATGTAATTCGACGAAACCCATCATGATGCCACCTTATTCATTTAAACTAAGAAGAAACGTGTCAAAGCCCAATATGACAAGCATGTCAAGGCATGTGTTTTTTTTTAAGGTGATCTAGTTCTTCTTTACGATCAAGATCATGATTTTCTAGGGGTCGGTAGATTTGAGCCCATGTGGCAAGGGCCTTCTATTTTCAAATGAATGTTGGAGAAGGGAGCTTATGAGATGGTTGATTATGATGGAACCCCTTTGAGTGAACCCAAAAATGGGCTTTACTTGAAGAAGTAATATGCTTAAGTCATTTTTTCATGAGTTATTTCATTTTAGTGTATAATACTATTGTGTTCTTTTTCGTTGATTGGTTTCGACCATTAGCTTCTTACCTTGCATTGTGCTTGGTTTTTATATGTCAGTGTCTTCACTACCCTACCTTGGCTTCCCTGGTGGTGCTAGTCACAATACTTAGAACTTAGCATATACTTCTTGGTCAATCTATGCACCTACAGATGAACTGATTAGTCTAAATGGTGTTTTCCTTGGTCGTGCAACTAACAATATCACGGAATACAGTGTTGTCATCGAATTATTGACTAACGTTTCATTTGGAATCCATCACCTTATTGTAAGACTCGATTCGCAATTAGTATTCTTACATTGATCAATGTTTACTCCATTCGAAGTCCTATGTTGTTAAGGGTATATTTACAAATTCACCTCTTGGAATTTCATTTTGATTACATTGAATATCAACACATTCCTAGATGTCTAAATGCTTTAATAGATGCTTTTGCTAATTATGTGTTAGATAAAAATTTGAGACATTTATAAAATCCAATCACACTTTGTATATACAATAAGTAAGCCAGTAGAAGCCTCATATATATAACGATAAAAGTTTACAAAAAGGTGTTTGTATTCGAATACCAAAATATCAAAATGTGAAGAACATAGCTTCATATACAATAGAGCATCAAGGATGTTTCTCTCTATAACATGTGACCTCCCGTGCTATTATACAGAGCAGTCGACCAATGGAAGAAGACATGCCCACTGTGTGGTTCTGATAATGCCTTGGGATATCATTATTGGAGGTATCTTGGATGTTCATCGTGAGTCCCTCTAGGTTCTTCTCTAAGGTATCAAAGTCAGCAAAAACTACTCCTGCTATGTCAGATCTCTCCCCTCTCTTCTAGATGGGGGATGGACCAGGAGGACAATAAGGTCCCACATTTGCATCATCAAAGAGCATTTGATTAGTCACCGAATAAACAACATAAAAAACATTTTGTATTTTTTTTGTTTGTTAGTTTGTCTGTGACATGTGGGACTAACTTGTGGCTAAGAAACCGTGACTCAAGGGAATCTAATCCATAAAAATCACCCAAGGATTGCACCCGGCCTGAGCCACACCAACCCTTAACATGGCTAGAGTTCCCCCCCCCATAGGTTTATGTTGGCATAGGGGCAGACCCAGTGTTCAACGCTACAACAGTGCACCAAAAAAACCCTAACTACCGGCCCTTTCAGCAACACCTACGAAGCAGATGAGGTCTCACCCAAGGTAGAGACAGGGGTGGTTGCAGGACTCATATGTATGCAACCTTAGGTGGGACACAGATCTATGATTCTAATGCTTAACAGAGAAATTAGCAATTAACCTTCATCAATATTCATTTTTTAGTAACAACACAAATGTGCCCTAATTACAAAGTATCACAGTATGCAACCAGATCCATCATCTAATAACACTTAACATAACATGAAAATATTAGATCTAGTAGATTCAAGAAATAATCACATCCATATAGGTCATATATATCATTCATTCACATGATTAGGCACAAAGAAACATCAAATATATCTAACATGTATCACATAGAAACACATCGATGTATCACACAAAGCAGAGCAACACAACATGTACATGGTTCACCCCCACCCTGGGGCTACGTCCACCAACTCTTCTTTTTTATTAATGTCTTCAATCGGTTACAACAAACAATCATCAAAGACCCTTATGCGCACAGGACAGAATATCTACGCAACTCGCTAGATCCTTCTTCCCTTCTTTGTAGCACAAAGTCTTATATAATCTCTACAATAACTTGCACTTATCTCTGTAACCCTTCTACAGTCATGCACAGAGAACTAATAGAACTTAGCTTACAAAACATAGATAGGATACTGTCCCCTACTTACTTCACCTATACATCTATTTATACATACAAAAATGGACCTAAGCGTGGGTGAACCCACGGGCCGACATCCCTTTCCCATTACATTATCAAAAAACCCAAAAAGGGGCCCGAAAGTGGGCCGAGATCCCATGATCTCTACTTCGTCTGGTGCTCCATATTCGATAGGCTTTCAAAGTCCCAAAAATGGTCAAATATGACCAAGTGTTCTTCAAAATTTGGTCAAGGACCAACAGGCCCCCAACACTCACCTGTGACTCATCCCAAGTCACTCTGGTCTAAACAATTTTGCTTCGAACTCCTTGAGCTTGGCTTGAGCTGCTTCGATCTGCTACAGTGCTACTTCTTCTTTCTCAGTGGACTCCTGAATAAGTACATCATTGAATGGTCCTTCGAGGTGTTATTCTGTTGTACTCACAACCTGTTCAATTTCTATTCCATTGCTTTCAAGTTCAATGAATAGTTGACATGCCTTTTCTTGTGCTAGTTGAAGTCATTGAGAGACTTCCATTACTTTACTCTAGAGTGTGCGTACTTTCTTTTGGGTCATCCATTGCTCTGGAAACCTCTTCATTCTCTCAACTGGTGACAAGGCCTTTAGCTGCACTTGTAACGTGTCTGCCTGCTGCTATGCGTGTTGGATCTGCAAATCTAATGCTTGTAATTTTGTACTTTCCATGAGGCTTTCATACATATGGGCACTTCTAGAGCTCGACTGCTTGTATTCCAAGGAAAAATATTTTATTTGGTCAACTGTGCTTCGGGAAGTGGCCTATCTTAGGTCTCTTATTTATTGAGGTGTCTTAGGAACAGTGCGAAGTTCTAGGTCTGCGATGCGCTGTTGAAGTTGTTGGATCACTCCTTCTAGTTGTGCCACCTGCTGTGGAACTCGTTCTTCTATATGGACTTCGAGGAGTGTCACAGAGATAAGTGCTCTGTGAACCCATTCCTGTACTTCAATTTTCTCTGCAAGAAACTGTTTCTAGTCTTGTTGTAGCGCTGCTTTCTCTTTCTCCCACTTTGCTTGAAGTGCTAATTTTTCCTGTTCTGCATTATTGCGTTGTTCTAGAATATCTTTATGTTCTCATGCCAAATATTGGGTAGCTTTTAATGTCTCTTCTTGGGCTCGTCGAAGGTGAGCTTCAACTTTATTGGCAACCTAGTGCAGTTGGGCTAACTCATCTCCTGGTTCTTCTGTTCCACTTGTCAATGGTGCAATAGAAACTGCATGGCTAGATTGTAGTGCCTGTTGCACTTCTCGAAGTTCTCCCTTGATTTGGATGAATACCTCCTCCTACTTTGCTTCTTTCTTTTCCATGATCTCCAATGAAGCATAATTCACTGCAACGACTAAGAAGTCAAAATCATCTGAGGTGAGGGTAGTCTTAAATGTAGCCCTAGTGGCTTTGGATTTCTTTCAGGATGAAGGCTTTGGCAAGGCAACCTTCCTTTTATTGGTTGGCTCCTCTTTGTCTCTAGGTGGAGTAAATTTTCCTTTGTTCTGCTCGACTTTCGTGCCACCTAGTTCTCTACCATCATCTCCCTGTTCAGGTGAGGTCAAGAATGTCTCCACCCATGTGCTATGAACATCATGCACTTCATCATTTTTCTTCATTTTACTTGGTCCCGGTGTGTCCGACATAGTTTCATGGCTATCCACATCGAACATCTCTGTGGGGTCCACTAGAACAAGGAGGTCTACCGACCATTCCTTGGCAATCTCCTCCAAGTCATCTTCTATCAATTTGTAATATGACTGGAGCTGTTGTTTATGCTCATCAGTGCACACTGTAATGTAGGTAAAGTGGAGGTCCACGTTGAACTTCATGAGGGGTCTAAACCTGTAAAGTGTGTTCAGGGTGATGCACGATGTAGAGTATATTGCAATCTTTAACTAGTTGTAGTAGGCATGGAAGACGAAATTGCACTACCACCATTTTCTCATGTTGTTGGAATACCACAACGTACAAAACTTCACAGCCAGTGGTTCAAAAGGTTCTATATCTGGGAAAGTGGTGCCTTATGACAACTCCCAAGCACTAAAAGTGATAAATATAATAAGCCAACTAAAATGGAAGTCATGCCCTTGGTCTTTCACTTCTATGCAATCAATCTCTAGTTGGTTGACAAGGTACTGTGCTCAGTTCATTTGTAATCCTTCTGTGCACTTCCCTGCGAGGTCAACCACGAATCCAGTCACTTGATTTGGTCTATTCTTATGAACTAACTTGCCTGCGATTAGCTGACAAGAATGGCACACTGCGCCACTCTGGATAGAGGCTACGTGGTAGCCTCACATTCCCTTCTCGACATCACCATAGGTTTCCTTAATTTTATGCGCTAATGCTCGGTCAGAGGTATTGCCAGGGTAGAACTCTTGTGGGTCAGGTCCTTGCATGATAAGCCCTATGATCTGATTGATCAAGGTTGGATCCACAGTGATGTGTCGATTAAGCCATAGGTATCCTCTATGATAGCAAGATAGAAGAAAATTTACGCCCACATTCACCTACTGGTGTCTACCAAAGTGTGAAATCTTCATAACATTCAACAATGTAGACTGTGTGAGATTCTGGGTCTAAGACTGTGGGACAATCTTTGTGTTCTTTCCCTTCCTCTTTGTTAGATACTTGTGCAGGGCAAGCATACTATAGAATTTCCTGTCCCTGAGGCTGAAGTCACTAAACTTCAAGGCTACAAGCTTGTCTTGATCGGCTCGAACTGAGTGCACTCCTTTCCGAAGGTATGCGGTGATCAAACTATACTCGAAGTCTTTGGGTACATTGTTGCAGTTAATCCCACCGCTCAGAGGTGGTATGTAAGTTTTCAGAATGCGTGGAATAATCTTGGCGTTCGCAATGTCATCTCTGGGCTTTGTTCTTGTCTCTGTCGTGGTTCTGTTGACGGGCGAAAATGAACGCTCGCCAACTGGAAGAGTGGATCCGGTCCGGGGTTGTCTAAATAACCCAAGCCGTTTGGGATAACCCACCCTGACGGGTTTAGCGGCTCTGTTAGCCGATCTAAGTCCTAAGAAAACAAAAAGAAAACTACTCTAAATTAACTAATCTAAATGAAAAATAACAATTAAAACAAACTAATAAACAAATCTAAACTATTATATATACAATTCACTATCTAATACTACACAACTATAATACTATAAAATAAAATATTCAATTACTAACAGAATCAAATTTAATTACAAATGTACAATATTTACAAATTACAAATTTGCTGAAAACCTGCAAAACTCATTTGTAATTTGTCCTAAGACAGCTAGACTATTTGTTTTTTGATTTTATAATTTTATGAAAAAGAAATAAAATAAAAACTAACTAAACTAAGAAACTAAAATAATAACTCTAACTACAAATCTAAAATATACATATATCTATCTAAACTACTTATATTAAAGTAACAAACTAACTATTAAACAAAATAACAAACTGACCTGAAGTAGCACTTCAAGTTTGTCCTGTATGCAGTGGTTGCTATAGATGTTCGGAGGGAGGAAACCCACACCGGATTACCCACAAGCTCCTCGTAAACGGGAAGCTGTTGTTCTCTTCAAATATAATTACAGGACAAACAAGACATAAAAATTTACAACAATCTTATGATTTACAAATCATAACATTTAGATAAATCTGTGTGCAAGGATTTGTAGAAAATGATTCAATTAACGAAGAAGAGAAATCTGTAATTCATTAACTGAAACAAGTAATTGTTGTATTTTTAAATAATGAAAGAGATCAGATATGGATAACACATTAATCAAGTCACATCAACTTCCAATAGATTACAATAGCTAAAGTAGTCTATAATCGACTTCAAAATGATATGAATAAAACTTGAAACAAAAGTTTGATATATTGAAAGCGAAAGTTGTTACAAGACATCAACTTTCATCTCAGTCTGTATCATAAATCCATAGTCTGGTTCTCCCACAGTGAGGATGATGAGTTTATTACAAAAAATGACAAGTATTTAAAGACCTCCCACAGAGTAAAACATCCCTGTGGGAATGATCAAAACAGTTTACACAAATCTAGGAAAATATCCCAAGTTTCTGACTCAAGCTAACAACCTAAGACACAACCAAATCTAAAATATCTCCTAAACTGTCACATCATGCCCAATAACTCATGGTAAATTTGTATACACCTGAAAGAGGACAAAAATAGACAATATTAGAGGATATCTTATTGATAAAATTGATAAAAATCTAATTTCTAAGACTAGCTACAAAATCTTGCGATTCTATAGCTGGTCTAGATCAAACATAGAATCATTTGAAAATCCATTCAAAACTCAAAGAATTAAATTCAAACTACTAAACAAATATCTAATTGCTATTTGAAAACCAAACGAATCATTCAAATCAAAATTGTTATGCTAATTTGAGAGAAAACAAGATTATGATCAATCGAATGATTATAGAAATGCATGTACTCTGTTTCATTTGTTATCACAAATTCGAGTAAACAAAATTGTATTGGATAACTCGACAGCAATGAAATCATTTTCAAATCCAAAACAAAATCAACAGGATCCTTTTTCATTGATAGCACTATAGTAAACATATACAAACAACCCATGCTATTTACAAAACAAATCAAAACTTGAATGTAAATTGAAACAAATGAAATCGTAATCGAATTAATCAGTTGATAACAAGATATGTGGGATTTTTCAAATGTCTGTCATTTCCAATTGGAAGCGGATAGAATCGATTGACAGTCAACGAAATCATCACTTGAATCAATTTTGAAACGAATTATTAGCCGAGTTTTTTCATATGAATTCAACAGAGACAAAATCGTTTTTGAAAATCAAAACCAACAGAGCGGCATCAAATCTATTTTCCGTATCAATCTAACTCAATACAGAAAAATGTGCTAACTCAAGACACACAACAATCAAATCAAAACGAATCAAAACAGTTTGTGTTTGACACAGTCTCTATGAATCAACACAACTCCATGATTCTAGCGAATATATCTTCAGCACGGTCGAATGTAACCAGAACCCAAACGAAAATATTGATTCAATACAAAACAAAGTTGTTCCTAGCTAATCGAAGTCAACAGTGTTATTTTGAGTTTATTAGATTACATCATATTTATCAACCCAGTCACTAATAATGACGCATAACACATTTAAAGGATCATACCAATTCAAGCCCACAAACTCATTCCAAAATCAAACCATAAGAATTAAATCAGAGACGATAAAATCCAACCACAACGAAATCATACAAAATCAAAACATAGTCGTGCTCTAATTTTAGCTCAAAAATCTCTTACACAGGTCATATGCAATCAAAATCTAAATGAAAACAAACCTCATTAATCACATTAATTCAAACTAACATATTTTTTCTAAAATGAACCATACCAAGTCAAAACCAATCCATCGCTTCTGCTAAGCTGGGCGCGACAAAATCCCATACCAAAATCATAACCATATTCGACTTTAGTAATATGAATCTACTGTACAGGATCCACAACATAACCGTTTTTGATAATCGAACCATGAAAAAATCATCTCGAATAATGAAAAGAACTAATCGAAACTCAAAACTCTATACATTATATTAATCCAAGCAATTCATAAAACGAAAATGATATCGAAATTCATACCTGGATAATCAGAAAACAACTCGGTCATGATAGTTTGGAATTGACGAAGGCTATCGCCAATTCGACATTCCTAAAGACGATCGAACCAGTGGTCTTCTGTTTCTTGTCAACAGCTTGAAGTTTGTCTCTTTCTCTCGACAACACTGTAACTTGGTTCTCTAAAGATTTAATCTTCGATTGCAATAATGGGGCGTCAGTGTAATAACGCTCCAGCCACACATTGCATTGGATGCATGATGTTTGCTCGGGCTTCGAAATTGCAGGCGAGGGTTTGTTTAAATCACCGAGGGTTTCATTATGTAGCTTGATTCTTGGGTAGATAGAATTTTTTTTTAGGCTCGGGGGAAAATTAGAAACATAGTCATAGGGTTGTTCAGAGCACAGACCATGGAAAAAAGGGTACTTACTAGCTAGGAAGTGATCAATATCAGAGTCCAAGTCCTCGCTGAGAACTATGGGCTTTTGATCAGCGTTTGGCTTAGGTTTATTCCGGGCCAGTCTCTATATTAATCGAGCATTGTTTTTACCCTTGCTGTCGACAGCAGGATTACCCTTGACCTTCTTACTCACAGGATTCTTAACAGCCTCAGCCTTGTCTGTTATGATGTCGGGTAGGTCGATGTCAGGGAAGACCGAGGGTTTGGGAGATGGTAGAAGGGCATGAAATGGCACGGTTGGCCTGACCTTAGTCTCACTAATCATAGCTTTATCAATTTGGACAGACGATGGACCAACAAAGCCATTTCTAGACAAAAAGGCTTGCCAATTATCGCCATGAAGGCTCAAATGGTGAACGACGATGAGTCTAATTAAGCCATGGTCAAACAAGCTACTATCAACCTTATCACATTTGAACCTCTTAGCCATTTTGTAAAGACTACGCAGGAAGTAAAATGGCATGTTCAATGGATATCCCATGAAATTCATTAACAGTCGAAGGTGATAAAGAAAAACCAATCCATACCGACCTTCACAGGTCACAAATTGTTTCATAATTACTAAAAGATCATGCCACCTGGGTTTAAGGGTGGAAATAGGCATACCTTTGTCACGGGATGTAACCTTTCGTGATACGAATAGAAAATACCATGGCACCTCATCGAATTTGGCGTTTTTAAACCATCACTGGCCAGTGGCTGCTAGTCCTGTGGTAGATCTTATGAATTCTTCATTGAGTTCAAGCTGAATGTCACCTACTTTATCCCTACACCCATCAAAGGTAAGGGTGAATTTCTGTGCAACCATAAGGTTGAAGCCCTCGAACCTCTGTATAAATGTGAGCCAACCACTGTCTTCTAAATCTTTAGGGGCATCATCGAACAGTAACAGAGCTTGACTACCATTCGGCTCTATTCACACCACCGGTGCCATTGAGAGGAGCACGCGGTGGGCAGGGTGCAGGGGATATGGTTTGAACATAGTAAACGCAAGGGTAGAATTCTCACAGGCTTACCTGAAGACACTAGGAGTGACCCGGGATAGGGGGAAAATATTTATGACAGAACGTGCGAAGGTCGTGGAGGTATTTTGGCCCATGCAGAATAGTCATTATCCATAGTACAACCGCCGATACGTTTAGCTATTCAAATCACAACACATATATGTTAAAAACTATGCCATTTCAATCAACCAATGGATATATGGTATGTGGACCAAACGTTTTCACAAGCCATAGTTTTAGTTTCAAAGCCAAAGCAATAAATTGAAATCAATACCAAGGGTCCTATTATATGAAACATGTGTTGTATAAAACAATTTATACCAAGGGTTTTGCCACAACACAAATGTGTTTTTATGAAACCAATGATCAAGTGAATTGATCAAAGAACATATAAATCCAATCATCAATGCATCACAAACTTGATCAAAATAATATCACCACAGTCTCGTAAAACAAAGTCTCATTAGCAAATAAGAATGTCAAAAGAATAATGATCTTAGAATCTTGTCAATTGTGTAACGATAAATAAATTGGAAAACACGATGGGCATATCGACAACAATTCAGTGACGATTTTAATGTGACTTCGAAAACCAAGTTTTCATGCTTGCAGTCGTGAAAACAGGAAGAAAGGTAAGTGTGCAAATAGCGCAAAATAAAAGTGTCGTTTTATTTGAGAATTCCGATGAAAATCAAGGTTTGCAAAACACTGGTGTAGGCATCTTATAAGGACAGTAGAAAAATGTGAATTGGATTCCAACAATGGTGAAACACTGGTAGAAGCAGTTATCTCTGCCTGAAAGAACAAACTCAGATTAGGATAACGAGAAAAATTCTAACTCAAAAATAACAACCAGAAAATCTTGTAAACATCATCATTCACCAAATATTCCAGCAGTGCTTAAAGGATTAAAACTGATAATAGTCTTAAGATAAGTGAGTCATGATATTAAAGATAAAATCCCCAATACTATTGACAGAGCCACTACTGCCAACAGGTGTCCATAGCCTCGACAGGGTTTCCATTTAACCCACTCTCACATCTGTATCCTACCAAGAAGTTCCAGATCAGAATAAAGGATATTTTAAGGTTAAGAGGTTTCTTATTTACAAATTTTCATATACCCGACATTGCTTCACTGCCAGCAGGCCTATTCAGTACCCCGACGAAGTTGTCTTGGCGTCATGCATGCATTTACCCACTACCAGCAGACCTGTTCAGCATCCCGACAGGTTTACAAGCACTTCCCACAAATCTTTTATTGATTTATTTTATTCTTCAAAGATATATAGTTGAGCGGGGTGATGCTGAAAATTATTATATTTTAACATATTTTTTTCAGACCTCAGCAATTTTTTTTTAGAACTGTCATTTATTAAGATTCAAAGATGTTTCATTTACAAAAACAACTTTCTAAGGCAGGGAGACATCTTCTGAGTCATTCCCTTAAGGAATAGGGACAACGTAAAAAGATAATAGATGATCATGACAGACTTTACTCAGAGATCGAAATCAGTTAACTTCTTTCAAACAACAAACTTTTGCCAATCACATATGTAAATTTCAAAAGTATACAATTGATGCTTATACAATTTTCTTAGTAGTCATCTCAGTGAAAGAATTTTATGTTTTTTTTGTCCAAATAGCTCACTATACAGGTACGTGTATTTCCAAAAACACAAACTAATAAACGAAAAGGAGAAATCAAAAACAAAAAGGAAAAGAAGAAGAAAACAAAAGCAAAATATGTACATAATATACAAGGGTTTGTGATCAAGCAAAGTATCTTTTCAGGGCTTGGCCATTCACCTGATAAGTGTCAGGCTTCCCTTCAAGATTCTGCAATCGGAAAGAACTAGGACCCAACTTCTCAACAATTAAAAACGGTCCAAGCCATAAGTTTTGAAATTTCGTGTGCTCTCCCTTTCCCTCATGCGGTTTGTCCCATTTCAAGACGAGGTCACCTACTTCGAAATTCCTATCAGAGGCAGAGTTAGAATCGAAACATCTTTTAACCAATAGTTGATGCTGATCCAACTTATGTTTAGCTTGGGCTCTTACCTCTTCTAGCTTCATCAAAGCGTTAATTTGGTTTTCTAAAGGGGGACAGTCTTCTTCTTGAATTTTCTGTGATAGCTAAAGTGAAGGAAGAAGAATGTGTGGTGGCAGAATTGCTTCTCTGCCATAAACAAGAAAAAAGGGGGAGTTACCTACAACATCTTTTGGTGTTACCCTATCATCCCAGAGTGCATTTAACAATGCATTGTGCCAATTTTTGGGATTTTCATCCACCATTCTCTTGATGATTTTAATCAAGTTCTTATTTGTTGATTCTGCCAATCCATTGCCCTGGGGGTAATAGCTAGCAAAATACTTCAGTTTAATTCCTTTTTCCAAAGCGAACTCGCTCATATCAAGAGAGGAAAAGTAAGAAGCTTTGTCGAATACTAAACAGTCAGGAATACCAAAACGAGTGATAATATTTGAATTTAGAAAGGTAATTACCTGACTGGTGTTGACAGTTCTTAACGCGGTGGCTTCAGACCACCTGGTAAAGTAATTTGTGGCTATTATGATAAATTTATGCTGTTTTGAGGATGAGGGGTTGATTGGACCTATGATATCAAGGCCCCACTGCTGAAAAGGAAAGTCTACTAAAACAGGCTGCAAAGGAAAGACTGGTTTTTGTAACCACCCTGATGCTTTTTGACAAATAGTGCACTTACGACACAAGGCATGGGAATCTCTAAAAAGCATGGGCCAGTAATAAACATCTCTCAAAACCTTATGGGTAGTGGTGTCACCACCAAAATGACCACCAGCTTCTCCTGCATGAACTCTAGCAAGACTTTTTCTGCTTCATCTTTCTCAAGACAGTGCATCAGTACACCATCAAAACTTTGATGAAACATGATACCATTAACCAAATGAAAGGAGGCAGAATTTAATCTCAACGCTCTTCTTTTAGTGGGATCCAGGTGACAGGGGGCTGACCCATGTTCAAGACATAATTTTATGTCGTCATACCACGGACTAACATGGTTTTGCGCACAACAGATTGCATTTTGATCGTGTTGTCCTAGGTTTGATGTATCACTTTCTTCTTGATGTCCTGCTGCTGAATCAGCGACTAACTTTCATAGCCCTTGGCCTCTCACTATCTGAGCTGGGGTAATTTCTAAGTCGTACTCCTGCAAGGAGGTAACCCAGTTAGCCCTCTTTTCTCCTAGTTCCTTCTGCACTAACAGGTTCCTGACGACTGGGCAAGGTACAATGAATTTCGTTCTTGACTTCAAAAGATAGGACCGGAAGTGCTTGACTACTTTGAAAATAGCGTAGGCTTGCCGATCTACCGCTGGGTAATTAAGTTCAGTGCCTTTGAAAGCAGAGCTCATAAAGGAAATGGGTACTTCATTGTTCTCGGTGTTCTTTTGAGTTAGGACGGCAACATAGGAACGGTCAGAAGCAAAAGTGTAGAGTGTAAAGTCTTGAGAAAAGTCGGGGCTCATGAGAGAAGGAGCATCTATTATGGCCTTCTTTATTGCATTAAAAGGTTGATTTTCTAGGGGTCCCCAGTGATATTGGGTGTCTTTCTTAATTAAATTCTGTAAAGGCTTGACCATTTCGGAGAAACTGGGGACAAATCTCCTCACGAAGTTAATTTGGCCTAAGAAAGACTGCATAGATTTTTTGGATGTAGGAGGGGGAAGTTTCGCGATGACTTGAGTCCTTTCAGGGTCGATAATCATTCCTTTGCTTGACAAAATAAATCCCAAGAGTTTACCCTATTCTACTGCAAATATGGAATTTTTAGGATTCAAGGAAATGCCATATTTATGACATCGTTGTAGAACGACTCGTAAATGAGCTAGATGATCGGTTTTGTTTTTAGAAAATACAGTCACATCATCTAAGTAAACTACGATAGACTGATTGATTAGGCCTCGAAAAGCAATGTCCATTGCTCTCTGAAAAGTGGCACTGGCATTAATCAATCCAAAGGGCATTTTTCGATAAGCGTAGGTGCCCCACAGGGTGCGGAAGGTATTTTTAAGTTGATCTGGTGGAGACATCAGGACTTGGTTGTACCTCGAGAAACCATCCAATAAGGATAGCCTCTCAGAACCATATACCTGTTGAAGGATCTGTTCCATGGGTGGGATAGGATAGTTGTATTTATCAGACGCTCTATTAAGGTTTCAGAAATCGACGCAGAGTCGGATTTCCCCACTTTTCTTTCGGACAGGGACAAGGTTTGACACCCATTGAGTGTTCCTAACTGAAAAATTAATCTTAGCATTTAGGATCTTAGTCAATTATTTTTTAACGGTCGGTTCAAGCTTAGGGTGCATTTTTCTCAATTTTTGTTGAAAGGGTAAGGTTTGGGGTTTCATAGGAATGACATGTTGTATGATGTTAGGGTCGAAAGTTTTAAGGTCATCATAYGTCCATGCAAAGACATCTTTAAATTCTTTGAACAATYTAATAAATGCAACTTTTTCTTGTTCAGAACATCCTACCCCTAGATTAATGCACTGCGGATTGTCCTTAGTTCCTAAGTTTACTTTTTCATATGATAATGAGGAACTATTGGTTTTACATTTGACTGTTTTTTTGAATTTATCTTGAAGATCGTAAAATTTCTCTAATCTAACTACGGATTTAGGGATCGAATTTACCATGTCCGATGAAGATTCAGGAGTTCTCGGATCTGGTATTACCGTGAAATCGAGCAAATTGTCGTCATGTGTGCGTTCGTCTATCACCGCGCCTTGAAAAGTTTCCTCCATATGCAGAAAGTTAATAATCTGCTGATCGTCGTCAAAGACTCACCAGTTTGTGATGTTGTTGGGAATGGATGGACGAAACAATAGTTCGATGGAGAATGAATCTGGGGACAAACCTTCTACAGGAAAGAGTTTAGAAGCTACGTTAGCTAATACATCTACTTCGGAGTTATTCAACCTAGGAGTAGAATTTATATTGAAAGCATAAAATCTATTCATTAAACTCCATACCTCGGATTGATATCTTTTAAGATGCAAAGACAGACAGTGGATAGAATATCTTACCTGTCCTACCACAATTTTGGAATCGCCAAGGACAGTCAAGTTTTGAATGTTCATATCTAAATATTTTCTGAGACCTTGCAGTAAAGCCTCATATTATGCATTGTTATTAGTACATTCAAATTCTAGCCTGCATGCAATCAATGTTTTGTTACATGCCGGATCGATAATAACACAGCCTGTGCCAACTCCTTCTTTTCACTTTGACCCGTCGAAATAAAGAGACAAAATTTGATTTTCATTGGGTGCATGAGATCGTTGTGTAGAAACTGTTGGATGCGCATATGCTACAATCTCGGACTGTTGTTCCGGATTGGTGATAGCTGAAGTCTCGGCCATGAAATTTCCTAAAAAGGTATCCATCCCTTGAACTTCGGGTGAATCAACAGAAGGTGTAAATGGTTCGTTGGGATCATTCAAATCTGTGACCGTGAACTTAAGGTAGCGTTCACGATTTACCTTGATCTTGTTGGGCTTGCCGTTCTCTGGAAGCCATAGATGAGACCAATCTGTCGCGAAATAACCGTGTAGATGCTTCGACCAGTCCTTGCTTAAAAACAGACCATACACTTCTGGAATATCCACAACAATAATATCAATAACTTGATGAACCTTGGGGTTAGACGATAATCTTATAAGCACATTTTTTAGTTCGCCTATAACTTTAACATTAGTCCAATCAAGTTGTATGATCTTTAAGGTGGATAGTTCAACTTCGGTGTTAATCTTCTGGCATACAGACCATGGCATCCCATTGGATGACTCTCCTGAGTCTACCATACAATTATGCACGTTTCTATTAAATATTTCAAAAGTTAACAAAAATGGAGGTACATTTTTGCGAGTACTAAGGGTGGTAGCTTGTGGCTTTTTACTTGCAGTTTCTAAAGATAATTTATCTAGATTATTTACATTATTTACATTATTTATATTATTTACAGGAAGGCTTCCTTTGTCTTGAGGATCGGGATTATTCTTTATGGAAGTCTTCTGAGGAACTTTGTTTTGCACAACCTTGTTTGAATTACCATTTTTACCATTCTCTGCGATGTTTTGTAGCATTTTTTGTAACAAAAATGGAAATTTCAGTAACTCATAAACAAAAATGTTAGCCCTTAACTTTTTAAGTGTTAAGGTCCTAACCCGCACATAGGTAGATCAATGTATTCGGATGTAATAAAGGTCAATATTAATAAGACCTTTCAATAAAATAGAATAAGGCGGATGTAAGAAGACCT
>JZKD02S0074534.1:345320-370993 GCA_000966675.3 Picea glauca | reverse complement strand
TTCAATGCATTTTCTTGGTTCCGCCGCTGTTGTTATTTTGAGTATATATAGGCATTTTTGCCATTTTTGTATCTATCGATGGTAGAGCGAAGCTCCCAACTGTAAAGTTTCAGCAGATACTCTGGTTTCCTGGTTATGCTTCTGTGTTTGATATTTCTTGGTTTATAACAAACAGTTCTCCTTCTTTTCCATCTTTGTTCCGTCTTTTGCCCGAGGATTCACAGTAGTGCAACTTGTTGCAATAAAGGATTTGTTGTGGCGTTKTCGTGCCCTCTGGTTATCTGTAGTTGGATGTAAAGGGTTTTTGCTTTCCAATGCATTTCTTCTTTAATCTGTTGCATACCTGATGTCTGTAATAGATCATTGCGCTCTTCTTGCGCAACTCTTCCACCTTTTCACCTTTGCTACAACTCACTGTTTGAAGTTTATCAGGACCTCACTCTTTCATGCATGCCTGGTCTGGTTTCTGAGTTGATACGAGGCTGTTTTGAGTTTCCTTCCATTTGATCACCCTTTAAAATAAACTGTGACATTAACTCTGATGGGCTTCAGGCTCTGCTCCTGCTAGCAATCCAGGAGTGACTTCCGAACGCCAACAGATTGTTTGAAGGGCGTATTGCAGATTTTCTAGATTAAGGCCCTCGATGGTTGGATTAGGTCAGTTGGTTGGGAAAGGCTTCTTGAACAGGGGTTTGTAAGGCCCTTTTCTTGAAGAAGCTTCTTCGGTCGTCCTTTTCAAGTCTATAACTTGATTCGACAATTTTTGAACAACTTTAGTTAAGTTTTCTAAATCAGAGGTTTCAGGTTGTGTTTTACTTTGAGTAGGTCTAGGGAGGATTTCGATCTTCTTTTTGGAAGAGGAACTAGTCTCTATTTCGTTGCTAGTAGAGTCTTTAAGACTAAGTATGTCTTTTTCAATCTATCTGGCCTCTTCGAAGGCTTCTAACAACGTAGCTTTCTTAGATCATTTAACCCAAATAGCTATACTTTGATGCAAAGCTTTAGTATAGTATGCTATTATGAGATTCTCGGCAGGCATGGAATCTGTAGGGATTCAGTTCTTAAGTGTTAAGAATGTTTGATTAAAGTCTTTAACTTTTTCTTTTAGGTTCATTCTTAGATTGGAAAGCTCAATGACTAGGACTTTCGTAGGCTTACCGTCTCCAAACTTTTCCAAAAAGCACGACTCAAACTTTTCCCAAGACACGATGGTATGGGGTTGTTGGGAAAAGTACCATGTAGATGCATTGCCCTCGAAAGTATAGGGGAACAACCTACAGACAACATCTTCATGCTCGACATTGCGGAGTCTTATGGCTAACATAAACTTTTTGATGTGATCTTCAACAATCTGTTTTGAGTCAGGGTCAAACTTGGGAAGCCATTTCTCCAGGTGTTTAGGTAAGGGATGCGGAGCTCTAGGTACAACTACGGCATCCTGGTCGAGCTAAGGTCTAGCAGGATTGTTCTGGTTGGCCATTGGTGTAGTGGGTGTGGAAGGCTGAGAAGGGGAACTGCCTTCGTGGGAAGAGTCTTCTCCAGAAGAGGAAGGATATGATGGAGGTGGTGAGGGAGGTACTCCAAATCCTCCTGCAGCAGGATTGAATGTTGGATCTGTAGGGTTCACAGTGAGGTTAGTGTCTCCGAGTTGTTCTCTAATATCAAAGAAATCTAAAGGTTGGTCCAAAGGTCGATTTGGTTGCCTCAAATGGGCTAAGGCACTATGTGTCCTTATAAGAGATTGGCGGACAATCTCTTGTATGTCACCACCTGTAGGATTTGGGGTTACTGGTTCAATTGTGACCCATGGATCGTTGGTTGATGTGGTTGCTGTTTGAGGGGGGATGTTATCGTTCGAATGACTTCTTGTCACTATAGGTGAGTGATTAGGTGGTGGAGGAGTCTTACGACTGCCTCATGCCATTAATTAAGTTCAGGACCTCCTTCTAGCATCATTTGTTGATGGGTAAAAATGAATTCGCGTCAACTGGAAGAGTGGATCTTGTCCGAGGTTGTCTAAATAACCCAATCCGTTTGGGATAACCCACCCTGACGGGTTTAGTGTCTCCGTTAGCCGACCTAAGTCCTAAGAAAACAAAAATAAAACTACTCTAAATTAACTAATCTAAATGAAAAATAACAATTAAAACAAAATAATAAACAAATCTAAACTATTATATATACAATTCACTATCTAATACTACACAACTATAATTCTATAAAATCAAATATTCAATTACTAACAGAATCAAATTTAATTACAAATGTGCAATATTTACAAATTACAGATTTGAATGAAAACCTGCAAAACTCATTTGTAATCAGTCCTAAGACAGCTAGACTATTTGTTTTTTGATTTTATAATTTTATGAAAAAGAAATAAAATAAAAACTAACTAAACTAAGAAACTAAAATAATAACTCTAACTACAAATCTAAACTATACATATATCTATCTAAACTACTTATATTAAACTAACAAACTAACTATTAAACAAAATAACAAACTGACCTGAAGTAGCACTTCAGGTTTGTCCTGTATGGAGTGGTTGCTATAGCTGTTCAGAGGGAGGAAACCCGCACCGGATTACCCACGAGCTCCTCATAAACGGGAAGCTATTGTGCTCTTCAAATATAATTACAGGACAAACAAGACATAAAAATTTACAGCAATCTTATGAATTACAAATCATAACATTTAGATAAATCTGTGTGCAAGGATTTGCGGAAAATGATTCAATTAACGAAGAAGAGAAATCTGTAATTCATTAACCGAAACAAGTAGTTGCTGTATTTTTAAATAATGAAAGAGATCAGATATGGATAACACATTAATCAAGTCACATCAACCTGCAATAGATTACGATAGCTAAAGTATTCTATAATCGACTGCAAAATGATATGAATAAAACTTGAAACAAAAGTTTGATATATTGAAAGCGAAAGCTGTTACAAGACATCAACTTTCATCTCAGTCTATATCATAAATCCATAGTCTAGTTCTCCCACAATGAGGATGATGATTTTATTACAAAAAATGACAAGTATTTAAAGACCTCCCACAGAGTAAAACATCCCTGTGGGAATTATCAAAACAGTTTACACAAATCTGGGAAAATATCCCAAGTTTCTAACTCAAGCTAACAACCTAAGACACAACCAAATCTAAAATATCTCCTAAACTGTCACATCATGCCCAATAGCTCATGGTAAATTCGTATACACCTGAAAGAGGACAAAAATAGACAATATTAGAGGATATCTTATTGATAAAATTGATAAAAATCTAATTTCTAAGACTAGCTACAAAATATTGCGATTCTGTAGCTAGTCTAGATCAAACACAGAATCGTTTGAAAATCCATTCAAAACTCAAAGAATTAAATTCAAACTACTAAACAAATATCTAATTGCTATTTGAAAACCAAACGAATCATTCAAATCAAAGTTGTTATGCTAATTTGAGAGCAAACAATATTAAGATCAATCGAATGATTACAGAGATGCATGTACTCTGCTTCATTTGTTATCACAAATTCGGGTAAACATAATCATATTGGATAACTCGACAGCAATGAATTCATTTTCAAATCCAAAACGAAATCAACAGGATCATTTTTCATTGATAGCACTATAGTAAACATATACAAATGACCCATGCTATTTACAAACCAAATCAAAACTTGTATGTAAATCACAACAAATGAAATCGTAATCAAATTAATCAGTTGATAACAGGATATGTGGGATTTGTCAAACGTCTGTCATTTCCAATTGGAAGCGGATAGAATCAATTGACAGTCAACGAAATCATCACTTGAATCAATTTCGAAACAAATTATTCGCCGAGTTTTTTCATATGAATTCAACAGGGACAAAATCGTTTTTGAAAATCAAAACCAACAGAGTAGCATCAAATCTATTTTTGGTATCAATCTAACTCAATACAGACAAATGTGCTAACTCAAGACACGCAACAATCAAATCAAAACGAATCAAAATATTTTGTGTTTGACACAGTCTCTATGAATCAACACAACTCCATGATTTTAGCGAATAGATCTTCAGCACGGTCGAATGTAACCAGAACCCAAACGAAAATGTTGATACAATACAAAACAGAGTCATTCCTGGCTAATCGAAGTCAACAATGTTATTTTGAGTTTATTAGATTACATCGTATTTATCAACCCAGTCACTAATAATGACACATAACACATTTAAAGGATCATACCAATTCAAGCCCACGAACTCATTCACAAATCAAACCATAAGAATTAAATCAAAGCCGATAGAATCCAACCACAATGAAATCATACCAAATCAAAACATAGTCGTGCTTTGATTTTAGCTCAAAAATCTCTTACACGGGTCATATGCAATCAAAATCTAAACGAAAACAAACCTCATTAATCACATTAATTCAAACTAACAGAATTTTTCTAAAACGAACCACACCAAGTCAAAACCAATCCATCGCTTCTGATAAGCTGGGCGTGACAAAATCACATACCAAAATCACAACCATATTCGACTTTAGTAACATGAATCTACTGTGCAGGATCCACAACATAACCGTTTTTTATAATCAAACCATGACAAAATCATCTTGAATAATGAACAGAACTAATCGAAACTCAAAACTCTATTCATTATATTAATCCAAGCAATTCATAAAACTAAAATGATATCGAAATTCATACCTGGATAATCAGAAAACAACTCGGTCATGATAGTTTGGAATTGATGAAGGCTGTCGCCGATTTGACATTCCTAAAGATGATGGAACCAGTGGTCTTTTGTTTCTTGTCAACAACTTGAAGTTTGTCTCTTTCTCTCGACAACACTGTAACTTGGTTCTCTAAAGATTTAATCTTCAATTGCAATAATGGGACGTCAGTGTAATAACGCTCCAGCCACACATTGCATTGGATGCATGATGTTTCCTCGGGCTTAGAAATTGTAGGCGAGGGTTTGTTTAAATCACTGAGGTTTTCATTATGTATCTTGATTCCTAGGTAGCTAGGATTTTTTTTTAGGCATGGGGGAAAATTAGAAACATAGTCATAGGGTTGTTCGGAGCACAGACCATGGGAAAAAGGGTACTCACTAGCTAGGAAGCGCTTGATATCAGAGTCCGATTCCTCACTAAGAACTATGGGATTTTGATCAGTGCTTGGCTTAGGTTTATTCTGGGCCAGTCTCGATATTAATCGAGCATTCTTTTTACCCTTGCTGTCGAGAGTAGGATTACCCTTGACCTTCTTACTCACGGGCTTCTTAACAACCTCAGCCTTGTCTGTTATGATGTCGGGTAGGTCGATGTCAGGGCATGAAATGGCATGGGTGGCCTGACCTTAGTCTCACTAATCATAGCTTTATCAATTTGGACAGACGCTGGACCAGCAAATCCATTTCTAGACAAAAGGGCTTGCCAATTATCGCCATGAAGGCTCAAATGGTGAATGGCGATGAGTCTAATTAAGCCATGGTGAAACAAGCTACTATCAACCTTCTCACATTTGAACCTCTTATCCATTTTGTAAAGACTACGCAGGAAGTAAAATGGCATGTTCAATGGATATCCCATGAAATTCATTAACAGTCAAAGGTGATAAAGAAAAACCAATCCATACCGACCTTCACAGGTCACAAATTGTTTCATAATTACTAAAAGATCATGCCACATGGGTTTAAAGGTGGAAATAGGCATACCTTTGTCACAGGATGTAACCTTTCGTGATACGAATAGCAAAGGCCATGGCACCTCATCGATTTTGGAGATTTTAAACCATCGTTGGTCAGTGGCTGCTAGTCCTGTGGTAGAGCTTATGAATTCTTCATTGAGTTCAAACTGAATGTCACCTACTTTATCCCTACTCCCATCAAAGGTAAGGGAGAATTGATGTGCAACCGTGAGGGTGAAGCCCTCAAACCTCTGTATAAACGTGAGCCAACCACTGTCTTCTAAATATTTATGGGCATCATTGAATAGTAACAGAGCTTGACTACCATTCAGTTCTATTCGCACCACCGGTAGAATGCTCAAAGGCTTACCCGAAAACACCAGAAGTGACCCGGGATAGGGGGAAAATATTTATGACAGAACGTGCGAAGGTGGTGGAGGTACTTTGGCCCATGCAGAATATTCATTACCCATAGTACAACCGCCAGAGCGTTTAGCTATTCAAATCACAACGCATATATGTTAAAAACTATGCCATTTCAATCAACCAATGGATATATGGTATGTGGACCAAACATTTGCGCAAGCCATAGTTTTAGTTTCAAAGCCAAAGCAATAAATCGAAATCAATACCAAGGGTTCGATTATATGAAACATGTGTTGTATAAAACGATTTATACCAAAGGTTTTTCCACACCACAAATGTGTTTTTATGAAACCAATGATCAAGTGAATCGATCAAAGAACATATAAATCCAATCATCAATGCATCACAAACTTGATCAAAAGAATATCACCACAGTCTCGTAAAACGAAGTCTCATTAGCAAATAAGAATGTCAAAAGAATAATGATCTTAGAATCTTGTCAATTGTGTAACGATAAATAAATTGGAAAACACGATGGGCATATCGAAAACAATTCAGTGACGATTTTAATGTGACTTCGAAAACCAAGTTTTCACGCTTGCAGTCGTGAAAACAAGAAGAAAGGTAAGTGTGCAAATAGCGCAAAATAAAAGTGTTGTTTTATTTGAGAATTGCGATGAAAATCAAGGTTTGTAAAACACTGGTGTAGGAAGCTTATAAGGACAGTAGAAAAATGTGAATTGGCTGCCAACATATTCGAGAAGCTCCTGCTCCATGAGAAGTTGAGGGAGAAGCTTGGATTCCTCCTGTTGATGATGCTTGCACACCTGTGGACATCCTTCTTTCTGACATGACTCTTTCAGCCATTAAGTCAATTAGAACATCTTCGACTGCTTTCTCTACTGCGTTGATCTCGTCTGACATACAAGCTCAGGGTATATTAGAGCAGATGTGAACTGGATTCAAAAAATGTAGTGGAGGGTACAGGAACAAGGGGATGATCAAAGTGCAAAATAATCTTAGGTTGTGGGCTCAAATTATTAGTTAGAAAAAGGTATTCTTGGGGCATGGTGTGGTGGACAAAGTAAGAAATTTAGCAATGGTCTTCTTGCAATAGGTATGAGGTGTCATTAAATCATGTTCTATCCATTTATGGTGCGGTCTGAAGGTCTAGTGGCAAATCATCAATTCTTTTCGACCTGTTGGGAGCGCCAGTGAAATGGTTATATCAGCTTCCAATGGCTATATTGCTTCGCCTCGGTGAAGTAGCCTATGTCACTGGTCTGATATCTCGATGAAGTTCAATTTCTTCGAGTTTCCCCTTCTGCGAGGTCCCCTCTGAAATATTCTGTAGTCTGTCGATCTTAGCTCTCTTTTTACTTAGTTTCCTAGCATTTTTTCCAGTGAGCTTCATCTCGGGGATTCTCTTTCCATTTAGATTCTTATTTTTCCTGCACATAGGTACTTCGCACTGTTGACATTCTCTCCTAAGACCCAGGGGTAATAATTCTTCTTTTTCTGGAACATGTGCTTCGGGCTCTGTGAGCCTTCTGACATTCTTTCAGCTTTGACATCTGGGCCTCTAATGATAAGTGGCTTCAATCTGTTCTCACGTTCTTCAATCAACTGCGCAATCCTTTTGGTCATGAAATCTGTTAACTCTTGTCTCTGTTGTTCTAAAACTTTTTCTTCTTCTTCCTTTGTGGCTTTATCTCTCTTACTCCAGGGTTTTCCAAGTAACATAGTAAATGGGGCATTGTCCTAAATAAACTTAATAATCTCAAAATCTTCTTCAGTCGAAGTTCCATTGACTGTTATAGGTATTTGAGCGAGTTTTCCACATAACATTATCAGTTTTCCTCTAAATAGTCTTATTCCTCCCAGTGAAGGAATCATGGTGGGATTCCCTATAACTTCCCAAGTTCTTTCTGGCATGATGTTCACTTGTGTTTCTTCGTCAAGAATATAGTCAATGTCGAAGTCCCCTAGTCTTTCTTCAACTTGTTCCTTTTCTTTGAAGATCTTCGGTAATCAGACATCTTTATGTTCTTTCAGGGTTTCTTTCATCTGTATCCATACTTTCTTTTATTCTTTCTGAGATTCAACTATTTCTAGAGATGTCTTAGGGTTTTCTTCATTCAGATTGATTCTTTCAAGCTTAGCAATCATTCTAGGGCAATCCAACACTTCATGGTCCAAAGCTTTGCAACAGAAACAACTATATTTTCCACCTAGGCATTGCTTAGCTAGATGGTCAGGTTTTTTGCAACTGTAACATAGGGATAATCCTCTCTTTCCTGTGAATGATCCCCAACCTCTTCTGTACTGCGCACTAGAATCATGGTAGCTAGCCTGCAAAAAATTATTTCTAGGATCCTGCATCCATTGGTTAGTCCAAACATTCTTTCTATACATAGGTATAACATATTTATCATTATTCTTACCAGATCTATCCATATCAAACATTATTTCATCTAACGATGCTCTAGTTTTCAATCTAGGGCGGACTCTATCAAGCATACTTAGATCCATATTTTAGAAACAAAAAAAATAAAACAATAATTCACTTATCTTACTTTTATAGAGCATAAAGCTTCCAGATCTAAAAAAAATTAGTTGTTCTTACCTCTATCAGAGCACATAGCTTACAAATATTACCTCTTTCTGTATATCTGACCTCTTTTCTTCGAAAACTTCCACTTTAACCTTTCTTAGACAACAAAGTGTTCAGATCTGACTTCTTTTCTTCAGATCTGTCCTTCCTTCTTTAGCACAGAGCTTATCAGATCAAGTGGATTACTGTGAGATACGGAACAGGTCCATGCACAAAGATCCCAAGTTTCAGGATGAATATTTGCACCAAGCTTCTTCTTTCTCAGTTCCCAGCAATCATAGTTTTAGGTCTTGGCAACAGAACCATTTGTTGGCATAGGGGCAGACCTGGGGTTCAACGCTACAACAATGCACCAACAAAACCCTATCTACTGGCCCTTTCGGCAACACCTGTGTAGTAGATGAGGTCTCACCCGAGGTAGAGGTAGGGGTGGTTGTAGGAATCATATGTTTGCAACCTTAGCTGGGACATAGATCTATGATTCTAATGCTTAATAGAGCGCTTAGCAGTTAACCTTCATCAATATTCAATTCTTAGTAACAGTGCAAATGTACCCTAATTACAGAGTATCACAGTATGCAACCAGATCCATCATCTAATAACATTTAACAGAACAAGAACATATTAGATCTAGTAGATTCAAGCACTAAGCACATCGATAAAGGTCAGATCTAGCATTCATTCACATGATTAGGCACAAAGCAACATCATATCTATCTAACATGCATCAAATAGAAATACATTGATGCATCGCACAAATCAGAGAAACAAAACATGTACGTGGTTCACCCCCACCATGGGGCTACATCCACCAACTCTTTTTCTTTATTAATGTCTTCAATCAGTTACAACACACAGTCATCAAAAACCCTTATGCACACAGGAAAAAAGATCTGTGCATCTTGCTAGATCCTTCTTCCCTGCGTTGTAGCACAAAGCCTTTTATAATCTCTACAATAACTTGCACTTAGCTCTGTAACCCTTCTACGGTCATGCACAAAGCACTACTAGCACTTATCTTACAACACATAGATAGGCTACCGTCCACTACTTACTTCACCTAGACATTTATTTATACATACAAAAGTGGGCCTAAGCATGGGTGAACCCACAGGCTGACATCCCTTTCCCATTACATTGTCCCCAAAAAAAAAGGGGGGCCTGAAAGTGGGTTGATATCCCATGATCTCTGCTTCATCTGGCGCTCCATCTTCGATAGGCTATCGAAGTCCCAAAAATGATCAAATATAACCAAGTGTTCCTCAAAATTTGGTCAAGGGGCAACAATTTCGAACCGATGACTTTAACATCACAGAGCGCCTTAAAAACACACTTCATCACTGACTATCCTACACCTTGGGTGTAATATACCAGATATAAAAAGTATGTAGAACAGAACTAAAAATGCTAGAAATGGCAGAATAACAGTAATATAACTAGCATAATCTCCACAATAACACATAAATGATATAAGAACAACAACAGAAATAACACATTGATTCAGAAAGCAATGTTCATGGGCCTCTTCAAGGGGAAACCTCCAGTCGAGCAACGCTCTGTTACAATAATCTCAAAGCTAGGGTTTTCATACCCTCGACCCTTATTTATACTAACTATGTCTATCAAGAGAAGCATCTAGAGGAATATCCTTCTAGAAGCGAAAGCTTCTATTAGGTCTTCTTACATCTACCTTATTCTATTTTCTTGAAAGGCCTTATTAATATTGAACTTTATTACATCCGAATATATTGATCTACCTATGTGTGGGTTAGGACCCTAACATGTCTTCCCCCTTAAAAACAACCTTGTCCACAAGGCTTGAGATGTGGAAACTGCTGCAGAATGGTAGTTGGTTCCCAAGTGCCATCTGCTGGAGTTCTATCTTTCCACTGGACTAGCATTTTGTTG
Source organism: Picea glauca (assembly GCA_000966675.3). Classification (NCBI taxonomy): domain Eukaryota; kingdom Viridiplantae; phylum Streptophyta; class Pinopsida; order Pinales; family Pinaceae; genus Picea; species Picea glauca. The sequence continues at coordinate 360,419 of JZKD02S0074534.1, read as the reverse complement.
GAAACCAATTCACATTTTTCTACTATCCTTATAAGCTACCTACACCAGTGTTTTACAAACCTTGATTTTCGTTGCAATTCTCGAATAAAACCACACTATTGTTTTATATGCGTTTGCACACTTACCTTGGTTCTCATTTTCACGACTGCAAGCATGAAAACACTGTTTTTTGAAGTCATATTAAAAACGTCATTAGATTGTTATGATCACTCTTGTTTATACGCTCATCGTTTTTTCCAATTTATTCATCGTTACACAATTGACAAGATTCTAAGATCATTATTCTTTAGACATTCTTATTTGCTAATGAGACTCTGTTTTATGAGACTGTGATGATATTCTTTTGATCAAGTTTTTGATGCATTGATGATTGGATTTATATGTTCTTTGATCGATTCACTCGATCATTGGTATCATAAAAACACATTTGTGTTGTGGAAAAACCCTTGGTATAAATCGTTTCATACAACACATAGCTCATATGGTCAAACCCATGATATGATTTCGATTATTGCTTTGGTTTTGAAACTAAAACTATGGCTCGCGCAAACGTTTGGTCCACTTACCATATATTCATTGGTTGATTGAAATGGCATAAGTTTTAACATATATGCGTTGTGATTTGAATAGCTAAACGCGCCGACGGTTCTACTATGGGTAATGACTATTCTGCATGGGCCGAAATACCTCCACCACCTTCGCATGTTCTGTCATAAATGTTTTTCCCCTATCCCGGTTCACTCCTAGTGTTTTTGGGTAAGCCTGTGAGCATTCTACCCCTATGTTTACTATGTTCAAACCCTAACCCCTGCACCCTTGTCACCGTGTGCTCCTCTCAATGGCACCGGTGGTGCAAATAGAGCCGAATAGTAGTCAATCTCTGTTATTGTTCGATGATGCCCGTAAAGATTTATAAGATAGTGGTTGGCTCACGTTTATACATAGGTTCGAGGGATTTAACCTCACGTTTTCATAGAAATTCTCCCTTACCTTTGATGGGTGTAGGGATAAAGTAGGTGACATTTAGCTTGAGCTCAATGAAGAATTCATAAGCTCTGCCACAGGATTAGCATCCACGGGCCAGTGATGGTTTAAGAACTCCAAAGTTGATGAAGGACCATGGCCTTTGCTATTTGTATCACGAAAGGTTACATCTTGTGACAAAGGTATGACTATTTCCACACTTAAACCCAGGTGGCATGATATTTTAGTGATTATGAAACAATTTGTCACCTGTGAAGGTCGGTATGGATTGGTTTTTCTTTATCACCTTCGACTATTAATGAATTTCATGGGCTATCCATTGAACATGCCATTTTACTTCCTGCATAGTCTTTACAAAATGGCTAAGAGGTTCAAACGCGAAAAGGCTGATAGCATCTTGTTTCACCATGGATTAATTAGACTCATAGTCGTTCACCATTTGAGCCTTCATGGCGATAATTGGCAAGCCTTTTTGTCTACAAATGGCTTTGCCAGTCTAGCGTCTATCCAAATTGATAAAGCCGTGGTTAATGAGACTAAGGTCGGGCCACCCATTCCATTCCATGCCCTTCTACCCTCTCCCAAACCCTCGGTCTACCCTGATATCGACCTACCCGACATCATAATAGACAAGGCTGAGGATATCAAGAAGTCTGTGAGTAAGAAGGTTAAGGGTAATCCTACTGTCGATAGCAAGGGTAAAAATAATGCTCGGTTAATATTGAGACTGGCCTGGAATAAACCTAAGCCAAACGTTGATCAAAAGCTCATAGTTCTCAGCAAGGACTCGGACTCCGATATCGAGCGCTTCCTAGCTAGTGAGTACCCTTATTCCCATGGTCTGTGCTCCGAGCAACCCTATGACTATGTTTATAATTTTCCCCCGTGCCTAAAACACAATCCTAGCTACCCAGGAATAAAGATACATAATGAAACCCTCAGTGATTTAAGAAAACCCTCGACTGTTATGTCGAAGACTGAATAGACATCATGCAACCAATGTAATGTGTGGCTTGAGCGCTACTACGCCGACATTCCCTTATTACAATCGAAGATCAAGTCTTTAGAGAACCAAGTCACCGTGCTGTCGAGAGAAAGGGACAGGCTTGAAGCTAATGACAAGAAGCAAAAAACCACTGGTTCGATCATTTTTAGGAATATCGAATCGGCGATAGACTTCGTCAATTCCAAACTATCATGACCGAGCTGTTTTCTGATTATCCAGGTATGAATTTCGATATCATTTTCATTTTATGAATTGCTTGGATTAATATAATGAATTGGGTTTTGGGTTTCAATTAGCTCTGTTTATTATTCGAAATAATTTTGTCATGGTTTGATTATCAAAAAACGGCTATGTTGTGGATCATGTACAGTAGATTCATGTTACTAAAGTCGAATATGGTTATGATTTTGGGTATGCGATTTGGTCGTGCCCAATTTAGCAATTGATTGGTTTTCACTGGGTTTGATTCATTTTGAATAATTATGTTAGTTTGAATTAATGTGATTAATGAGGTTTGTTTTCGTTTAGATTTCAATTGCATATGACCTGTATAAGAGATTTTTGTGCTAAAATCAGAACACGACTATGTTTGATTTGGTATGATTTCGTTGTGGTTGGATTCTATTGGCTCTAATTTAATCCTTATGGTTTGATTTTGGAATGATTTCGTAGGCTTGAATTGGTATGACCCTCTATATGTGTTATGCGTCATTATTAGTGACTGGGTTGATAAATACGATGTAATCTAATAAAATCAAAATGACACTGTTGACTTCGATTAACCAGGAATGGCTCTGTTTTGTATTGAACCGATAGGCTCGTTTGGATTTGGACTACATTCGACCTGTGTTGAAGATCTATTTGATAAAAATCGTGTGGCTATACTAATTGATGTGATTTTTCATAACGATTTTGTCAAACCGTTTCAATTCATTCTTGTGTGCCACGATTAGCATGATCGTTTGTATATGTTAATACAGTTATATCAATTTGAAAAAACGATCCTGTTGATTTCGTTTGGATTCGACAATGATTTTGTTGATAGCTGAAGCAACTATTTGTGTCGATTTCAATTAATTTCATTGCTGTCGAATTATATGAAAGATTTTGGTGACCCGAATTGGTGGTAACGAATTAAACAAAGCCTATCCATCTCTGTGATCATTTGGTTGAATACGATTTAGTTTGTTCAATTTGCATAGAAGTGTCGATTTGAATGATGCTTTTAGCAATCAAATATTTTTAACTAGTTTGAATATATTTTTAAAAAGTCGAATTGATTTTTAATACGATTTTGTGTTCAATTTAGACCAGCTACAGAATCGCAAGATTCTGTAGCTAGTCTTAAAAATTATATTTTTGTTAATTTTATTAATAAAATATCCTTTAATATTATCTATTCTTGTCCTTGTTCAGGTACATACGAATTTCAATGATCAATTTGGGCATGCTGTGACAATATAGGAGATATTTGTGTGATGTAGTTTTTATTTTTAAGTTGTTAGTTTGAGTTAGAAATAGAAACTTGGGATATTTTCCCAGATTTTGTGTAAATTGTTTTGTTAATTCCCACATGGATGTTTTACCCTGTGGGAGGTATTTAAATACTTGTCATTTTTTGTAATAAACTCATCATCCTCGCTGTGGGAGAACCGGACTATGGATTTATGATACAGACTGAAATGAAAGTTGATGTTTTGTAACAACTTTCACTTTCAATATATCAAACTTTTTTTTCAAGTTTTATTCATATCATTTTGCAGTCGATTATAGACTACTTTAGCTATCGTAATCTATTGCAGTTTTATTTGACTTGATTAATGTGTTATCCATATCTGATCTCTTTTATTATTTAAAAATACAGCAATTAATTTGTTTTAGCTAATGAATCAGAGATTTCTCTTCTTCGTTAATTGGATCATTTTATACAAATCCTTGCACGCGGATTTATCTAAATTTTATGATTTGTAAATTATAAGATTGTTGTAACTTTTTATGTCTTGTTTGTTCTGTTATCGATATTCAAAAGAGCACTGCTGCTTACTCTTACTAGAGGCTGGCAGAGGATTGATGTGGGTTTCCTCTCATCGAGCAGCTGAACTGGATTCTTTACATAGGACAAATTGGAAAGCGTTATCACAGGTTAGCTTATTAGTGTTATTTAAGTAGTTTAAATAAATATATTAGTTTAGATACATAGTTAGAGTTAGTGTTTTAGTTGCTTAGCTTAGATAGTTAGTTTTTATTTTATTTCTTTTTCATAAAATTATAAAATCAAAAAACAAATAGTCTAGTTGTCTTAGGATAGATTACCAATGAGTTTTGTAGGTTTTCAATTAAATCTGTAATTTGTAAATATTGTACATTTGTAATTAAATTTGATTATGTTAGTAATTGAATATTTGATTTTATAGAATTATAGTTGTGTAGTATTAGATAGTGAATTGTATATATAATAGTTTAGATTTTTTTATTAGTTTGTTTTAATTGTTATTTTTCATTTAGATTAGTTAATTTAGAGTAATTTTCTTTTGTTTTCTTAGGACTTAGATCAGCTAACGGAGCCGCTAAACCCGTCAGGGTGGGTTATCCCAAACGGCTTGGGTTATTTAGACAACCTCGGACTGGATCCACTCTCCTAGTTGACAGACGGTCAATTTCGCCCGTCAACAAATGGCGCTAGAAGGAGGGCCTGAAATTAATTAATGGCACGAGGCAGTCGTAAGACTCCTCCACCAGATAATCGCTCACCTATAGTGACAAGAAGTCATTCGAATGATAACAATCCCCCTCAAACAGAAACCACATCAACCGACGATCCACGGGTCACAGTTGAACCAGTAACCCCAAATCCTATAGGTGGTGACATACAAGAGATTGTCCGCCAATCTCTCATAAGAACACATAGTGCCTTAGCCCGTTTGAGGCAACCAAATCGACATTTGGACCAGCCTTTAGATTTCTCTGATATCAGAGAACAACTTGGAGGCACTAACCTCATTGTGAACCCTACAGATCCAACCCTCAATCCTGCTGCAGGAGGATCTTGTATACCTCCCTCACCACCTCCATCGTCTCCTTCCTCTTCTAGAGGAGATTCCTCTGACGAAAGCAGTTCCCCTTCGTAGCCTTCCACACCCACTACACCAATGGCCAGCCAAAACAATCCGGCTAGACCTTGGCTCGACCAGGATGCCGTAGCTATACCTAGAGCTCAACATCCCTTACCTAAACATCCGGAGAAGTGGCTTCCCAAGTTTGACCCTGACTCAAAACAGATCGTTGAAGATCACATTAAAAAGTTTATGTTAGCCATAAGACTCCGCAATTTCGAGCATGAAGATGTTTTCTGTAGGTTGTTCCCCTATACTTTCGAGGGAAATGCATCTACATGGTACTTTTCCCAGCAACCCCATACCATCATGTCTTGGGAAAAGTTCGAGTCATGCTTTTTGGAAAAGTTCGGAGACGGTAAACCTTCGGAAGTCCTAGTCATGGATCTTTATAACTTAAGAATGAACCCTAAAGAGAAATTTAAAGACTTCAATCAAAGATTATTAACACTTAAAAACCGAATCCCTGCGGATTCCATGCCTGCCGAGAATCTCATAATAGCATACTATACTAAAGCTTTGCATCAAAGTATAGCTATTTGGGTTAAACGATCTAAGAAAGTGACATTGTTAGAAGCCTTTGAGGAGGCCAGCTAATTGAAAAAGACATACTTAGTCTTAAAGACTCTACTAGCAACGAAGCATAGACTAGTTCTTCTTCCAAAAAGAAGATCGAAATCCTCCCTAGACCTACTCAAAGTAAAACACAACCTGAAAGCTCTGATTTAGAAAACTTAACTAAAGTTGTTCAAAAACTGTCAAATCAAGTTATAGACTTCAAAAGGATGACCAAAGAAGCTTCCTCAAACAAAGGGCCTTATAAGCCTCTGTTCTGAAAGCCTTTTCCCACCAACCGACCTAATCCAACCACCGAGGGCCTTGATCTGGAAAGTTTGCAATGCGCCCTTCAAACGATTCTAGAAGCCAAAGATAACTTGATGCCTCCTGAGATTCCTGAGGAGTTTGTTGAACAAGAGACAGTTCAAGAAGAAGATTCTACTCCAAACATTTTTGGACACTTATCGGATATCATCTTCCAAGCTAACTTCGAGACAGTTCATCCCTATAATACTAGGAGTAAGACAACAAACAAACCTTCTTCCGAAAACACTATAACTTCGCCTCCAAAGCAATCTAAACTAGCTGAAACTAAACAGAGTCATGTGAACCCCAAATTAGATTATGACGTAGTTGAAGATCTTAAAAAGTTAAGGTTTAACATTTATGTTTATGAGTTACTGAAATTTCCATTTTTGTTACAAAAAATGTTGCAAAACATCGCAAAGAATGGTAAAAATGGTAATTCAAACAAGGTTGTTCAGAACAAAGTTCCTCAAAAGACTTCCACAAAGAATAATCTCGATCCTCAAGACAAAGGAAGCCTTCCTGTAAATAATGTAAATAATGTAGATAAAGTAGCTTTAGAAACTGCGAGTAAAAAGCCACAAGCTACCACCCTTAGTACTCGCAAAAATGTACCTCCATTTTGGTTAACTTTCAAAATCTTTAATAGAAACGTGCACAATTGTATGGTAGACTCAGGAGTGCCATCCAATGTGATACCATGGTCTGTATGCCAAAAGATTAACGCCGAATTTGAACCATCAACCTTAAAAATCATACAGCTTGATCAAACCAATGTTAAGGTCATAGGAGAATTAAAAAATGTGCTTATAATATTATCGTCTAACCCCAAGGTCCATCAAGTTATTGATATTATTGTTGTGGATATTCCAGAAGTGTATGGTCTATTTTTAAGCAAGGACTAGTCGGAGTAGCTACACAGTTATTTCATGATAGATTGGTCTCATCTATGGCTTCCAGAGAACAGAAAGCCCAACAAGATCAAGGTAAATCGTGAACGCTACCTTAAGTTCACGGTCACAGATTTGAATGATCCCAACGAACCATTTACACCTTCTGTTTATTCACCCGAAGTACAAGGGATGGATACCTTTTTCGGCAACTTCATGGCCGAAACTTCAGCTATCACCAATCCAGAACAACAGTCTGAGATTGTAGCATATGCACAGCCAACAGTTTCTACACAACGATCTCATGCACCCAATGAAAATCAAATTTGGTCTCTTTATTTCGATGGGTCAAAGTCCAAAGAAGGAGATGGCGCAGGCTATGTTATTATCGATCCGGTAGGTAACAAAACATTGATCGCATGTAGGCTAGAATTTGAATGTACTAATAACACTGGAGAATATGAGGCTTTACCGCAAGGTCTCAGAAAAGCTTTAGATATGAACATTCAAAACTTGGTTGTCTTTGGCGACTCTGAAATAGTGGTTAGATAGGTAAAAGATTCTATCTAGTTTCTTTCTCCGCATCTTAAGAGCTACCAATCTGAGGTATGGAATTTAATGAATAAATTTTCTTCTTTCAATATAAATTCTATTCCTAGATTGAATAACTCTGAAGAAGATCTATTAGCTAACATAGCTTCTAAACTCTTTCCTGCAGAAGGCTTGTCCCCAGATGCATTCTCTGTCGAACTGTTGTTCCGGCCATCCGTTCCCAACAACATCACGAACTGGAGAGTCTTTGACGATGATCAACAGATCATTAACTTTCTGCATATGGAAGAAACTTTTCAAGGCATGGTGATAGACGAACACACGCACGATGACAATTTGCGTGATTTCACGGTAATACCAGATCCGAGAATTCTCGAATATTCATCGGACATGGTAAATTTGATCCCTAAATCTCTAGTTAGATTAGAGAAATTTTACGATCTTCAAGATAAATTAAAAAAAACGGTCAACTGTAAAACCAATAGTTCCTCATTATCATATGAAAAAGTAAACTTAGGAACTAATGACAATCCACAGTGCATTAATTTAGGGGTAGGATGTTCTGAACAAGAAAAAACTACATTTATTAAATTGTTCAAAGATTTTAAAGATGTCTTTGCGTGGATGTATGATGACCTTAAAACTTTCGACCCTAACATCATACAACATGTCATTCCTATGAAACCCTAAACCTTACCCTTTCAACAAAAATTTAGAAAAATGCACTCTAAGCTTGAACCGACCGTTAAAAAAGAATTGAATAAGCTCCTAAATGCTAAGATAATTTTTTCGGTTATGCACACTCAATGGGTGTCAAACCTTGTCCCTGTCCGGAAGAAAAGTGGGGAAATCCGACTGTGCGTCGATTTTCGAAACCTTAATAGAGCATCTGATAAAGACAACTATCATGTCCCACCCATGGAACAGATCCTTCAACATGTATCTGGTTCTGGGAGGCTATCCTTACTGGATGGTTTCTCGGGGTACAACCAAGTCCTGATGTCTCCACCATACCAACTTAAAACTACCTTCCGCACCCCGTGGGGCACCTACGCTTATCAAAAAATGCCCTTTGGATTGATTAATGCCAGTGCCACTTTTTTGAGAGAAATGGACATTGCTTTCCGAGGCCTAATCAATCAGTCTGTAGTAGTTTACTTAAATGATGTGACTGTATTTTCTAAAAACAAAACCGATCATATAGCTCATTTACGAGCCGTTCTACAGCGATGTCGTAAATACGACATTTCCTTGAATCCCAAAAAATCCATTTTTGTAGTAGAACAGGGTAAACTATTGGGATTTATTGTGTCAAGTGAAGGAATGATTATCAACCCCAAAAGGACTCAAGTCATCGCGAAACTTCCCCCTCCTACATCCAAAAAATCTATGTAGTCTTTCTTAGGCCAGATTAACTTCCTGAGGAGATTCGTCCCCAGTTTCTCTGAAATGGTTAGGCCTTTACAGAATTTAATTAAGAAATACACCCAATATCATTGGGGACCCTTAGAAAATAAAGATTTTAATGTAGAAAAGAAGGCCATAATAGATTCTCCTTCTCTCATGAGCCCCAACTTTTCTCAAGACTTTACATTCTACACTTTTGCTTCTGACCATTCCTATGTCACTGTCCTAACCCAAAAGAACACCGAGAAAAATGAAGTACCCATTGCCTTTATGAGCTCTGCTTTCAAAGGCGCTGAACTTAATTACCCAGCGGTAGATCGGCAAGCCTATGCTATTTTCAAAGCATTCAAACACTTCCAGTCCTATCTTTTGAAGTCAAGGACGAAATTCATTGTCCCTTACCCAACCGTCAGGAACCTGTTAGTGCAGAAGGAACTAGGAGAAAAGAGGGCTAACTGGGTTACCTCCTTGTATGAGTATGACTTAGAAATTACCCCAGCTAAGATAGTGAGAGGCCAAGGGTTATGCAATTTAGTCGATGATTTAGCAGCAGGACAGTAAGGAGAAAATGACACGTCAAACCTAGGACAGCACGATCAAAATGCAATCTATTGCGCACAAAACTCTGTTAGTCCGTGGTATGACGATATAAGATACTGTCTTGAACATGGGTCATCCCCTCGTCACCTGGATCCCACTAAAAGAAGAGCGTTGAGATTAAAGTCTTCCTCCTTTCATTTGGTTAATGGTATCTTGTTTCGTCAAATTTTTGATGGTGTACTGATGCGCTGTCTTGAGAAAGACGAAGAAGAAAAAGTCTTGCTAGAGTTAGATGTAGGAGAAGCTGGTGGTAATTTTGGTGGTGATACCACTTCCCATAAGGTTTTAAGAGCCGGTTATTACTGGCCCATACTTTTTAGAGACGCCCATGCCTTGTGTCGCAAGTGTACCATTTTTCAAAAAGCATCAGGGCGGTTACAGAAACCAACCTTTCCTTTGCAGCCCGTGTCAGTAGATTCTCCTTTTCAGCAGTGGGGCCTTGATATCATAGGTCCAATCAACCCTCCATCTTCACAACAACATAATTTCATCATAATAGCCACAGATTACTTTACCAGGTGGTCTGAAGCCACCGCGTTAAGAACTGTCAACACCAGTCAGGTAATTGCCTTTCTAATTTCGAATATTATCACTCATTTTGGTATTCCCGACTATTTAGTATTCGACAATGCTTATTACTTTTCCTCTCTTGAGATGAGTGAGTTCTCTTTGGAAGAAGGAATTAAATTGAAGTATTCTGCTAGCTATTACCCCCAGGGCAACAGATTGGCAGAATCAACAAATAAGAACTTGATTAAAATCATCAAGAGAAAAGTGGCTGAAAATCACAAAAATTGGCACAATGCACTGTTAAACGCGCTATGGGATGATAGGGTAACACCAAAATATGTTGTAGGTAACTCCCCCTTTTTTCTTTTTTATGGAAGAGAAGCAATTCCGCCACCACACATTCTTCTTCCTTCACTTCAGCTATCACAGAAAATTCAAGAAGAAGCCTGTCCCCTTTTAGAAAACCGAATTAACGCTTTGATGAAGCTAGAAGAGGTAAGAGCCCAAGATAAACGTAAGTTATATCAGCATCAACTATTCATTAAAAGCGGGTTCGATTCTAACTCTGCCTCTGATAGGAATTTCGAAGTAGGTGACCTCGTCTTGAAATGGGACAAACAGCATGAGGGAAAGGGAGAGCACACGAAATTTCAAAACTTATGGCTTGGACAATTTTTAATTGCTGAGAAGATGGCCCCCAGCTTTTTCTGATTACAGAATCTTGAAGGGCAGCCTGACACTTATCCGGTGAATGGCCAAGCCCTGAAAAGATACTTTTCTTGATGACTACCCTTGCATATTATGTACATATTTTGTTTTGTTTGCTTTTCTTTTGTTGTTTTGATTTTGATTTCTCCTTTTCATTTATCAGTTTGTGTTTTTGGAAATACACATACCTGCATACTAAGCGATTAAGATGAACAAAACAGAGAATTCTTTCACTAAAATGACTGCTAAAGAAAATTGTATAAACATCAATTGTATACTTTTGAAATTTACATGTGTGATTGGCAAAAGTTTGTTGTTTGAAAGAAGTTAACTGATTTCAATCCCTGATTAAAGTCTGTCATGATCATTTATTATCTTTTTACGTTGTCCCTATTCCTTAAGGGAATGACTCAGAAGATGTCGCCCTACCTTAGAAAGTTGGTTCTGTAAATGAAACATCTCTGGATCTTAATAAAGGAAAGTTCTAAAAAATTCTGATGAGGTTTGAAAAAATATGTTAAAATATCATAATTTTCAGCGTCACCCCGCTCAACTATATATCTTTGAAAAAAAAAAAATCAATAAAAGAGCTGTGGGAAGTGCTTGTAAACCCGCCGGGATGCTGAACAGGTCTGCTGGCAGCGGGTAAATGCATGCATGACGCCAAGACAACTTCGTCGGGGTGTTGAACAGGCCCACTCGCAGCAAAGCAATGTCGGGTATATGAAAATTGGAAAAAATAAGAAACCTCTTGACCTTAAAATGTCCATTATTCTGATCCAGAACTTCTTGGCAGGATACGGATATCAGAGTGGGTTAAATGGAAACCATGTTGAGGCTATGGACGCCTACTAGCAGCAGTGGCTCTGTCAACAGTATTGGGGATTTTATCTTTAATATCGTGACTCACTTGTCTTAAGACTGTTATCAGTTTTCATCCTTTAAGCACTGCTGGAATATTTGGTAAATGATGATGTTTACACGATTTTCTGGTTGTTATTTTTGAGTTAGAATTTTTCTCGTTATCCTAATCTGAGTTTGTTCTTTCTGGCAGAGATAATTGCTTCTACTAGTGTGTCACAATTGTTGGCAGCCAATTCACATTTTTCTACTGTCCTTATAAGCTGCCTACACCAGTGTTTTACAAACCTTGATTTTCGTTGCAATTCTCGAATAAAACCACACTATTGTTTTATATGCGTTTGCACACTTACCTTGGTTCTCATTTTCACGACTGCAAGCGTGAAAACGCTATTTTTCGAAGTCATATTAAAAACGTCATTAGATTGTTATGATCTCTCTTGTTTATACGCTCATCGTGTTTTCCAATTTATTCATCGTTACACAATTGACAAGATTCTAAGATCATTATTCTTTTGACATTCTTATTTGCTAATGAGACTTCGTTTTACGAGACTGTGGTGATATTTTTTTGATCAAGTTTGTGATGCATTGATGATTGGATTTATATGTTCTTTGATCGATTCACTCGATCATTGGTATCATAAAAACACATTTGTGTTGTGGAAAAACCCTTGGTATAAATCGTTTCATACAACACATAGTTCATATGGTCAAACCCATGATATGATTTCGTTTATTGCTTTGGTTTTGAAACTAAAACTATGGCTCGCACAAACGTTTGGTCGACTTACCATATATTCATTGGTTGATTGAAATGGCATAAGTTTTAACATATATGCATTGTGATTTGAATAGCTAAACGCGCTGGAGGTTGTACTATGGGTAATGACTATTCTGCATGGGCCGAAATACCTCCACCACCTTCGCACATTCTGTAATAAATGTTTTTCCCCTATCCCGGGTCACTCCTGGTGTTTTTGGGTAAGTCTGTGAGTATTCTACCCCTGCATTTACTATGTTCAAACTCTAACCCCTGCACCCTGCTCACTGTGTGCTCCTCTCAATGGCACCGGTGGTGCGAATAGAGCCGAATGGTAGTCAAGATCTGTTATTGTTCGATGATGCCCGTAAAGATTTATAAGACAGTTTTTGGCTCATGTTTATACAGAGGTTCGAGGGATTTAACCTCACGGTTTCACAACAATTCGCTCTTACCTTTGATGGATGTAGGGATAAAGTAGGTGACATTCAACTTGAGCTCAATGAAGAGTTCATAATCTCTACCACAGGATTAGCAGCCACGGGCCAGCGATGGTTTAAGAACTCCAAAGTTGATGAAGTATCGTGGCCTTTGATATTCGTATCATGAAAGGTTACATCTTGTGACAAAGGTATGCCTATTTTCACACTTAAACCCAGGTGGCATGATATTTTAGTGATTATGAAACAATTTGTCACCTGTGAAGGTTGGTATGGATTGGTTTTTCTTTATCACCTTCGACTATTAATGAATTTCATGGGCTATCCATTGAACATGCCATTTTACTTCTTGTGTAGTCTTTACAAAATGGCTAAGAGGTTCAAACGCGAAAAGGCTGATAGCAGCTTGTTTCACCATGGCTTAATTAGACTCATAGTCATTCACCATTTGAGCCTTCATGGCGATAATTGGCAAGCCTTTTTGTCTAGAAATGGCTTTGCCGGTCCAGTGTCTGTCCAAATTGATAAAGCCGTGGTTAGTGAGACTAAGGTCAGGCCACCCGTGCCATTCCATGCTCTTCTACCCTCTCCCAAACCCTCGTTCTACCCTGATATCGACCTACCCGACATCATAACAGACAAGGTTGAGGCTGTCAAGAAGCCTGTGAGTAAGAAGGTCAAGGGTAATCCTACTGTCGATAGCAAGGGTAAAAAGAATGTTCGGTTAATATCAAGATTGTCCCAGAATAAACCTAAGCCAAACGCTGATCAAAAGCCCATAATTCTCAGCGAGGAATCAGACTCCGATATCGAGCGCTTCCTAGCTAGTGAGTACCCTTATTCCCATGGTTTGTGCTCCGAGCAACCCTATGACTATGTTTCTAATTTTCCCCCGTGCCTAAAAAACAATCCTAGCTACCCAGGAATCAAGCTACATAATGAAACCCTTGGTGATTTAATCAAACCCTCGACTGTTATGTCGAAGCCCGAACAGACATCATGCAGCCAATATAATGTGTGGCTTGAGCGCTACTATGTCGACATTCCCTTATTACAATCGAAGATCAAGTCTTTACAGAACCAAGTCACCGTGTTGTTGAGAGAAAGGGATAGGCTTCAACCTAATGACAAGAAGCAGAAAACCACTGGTTCGATCGTTTTTAGGAATGTCAAGTTGGCGACAGCCTTCGTCAATTCCAAACTATCATGACCGAGTTGTTTTCTGATTATCCAGGTATGAATTTCAATATCATTTTCGTTTTATGAATTGCTTGGATTAATATAATGAATTGGGTTTTGGGTTTCAATTAGCTCTATTTATTATTCGAATTAATTTTGTCATGGTTTGATTATCAAAAAATGGTTATGTTGTGGATCCTGTACAATAGATTCATGTTACTAAAGTCGAATATGGTTATGATTTTGGGTATGCGATTTGGTCGTGCCCAGTTTAGCAATTGATTGGTTTTCATTGGGTTTGATTCGTTTTGAATAATTCTATTAGTTTGAATTATTGTGATTAATGAGGTTTGTTTTCGTTTAGATTTCAATTGCATATGACCTGTATAAGAGATTTTTGTGCTAAAATAAGAACACGACTATGTTTGATTTGGTATGATTTCGTTGTGGTTGGATTCTATTGGCTCTAATTTAATCCTTATGGTTTGATTTTGGAATGATTTCGTAGGCTTGAATTGGTATGACCCTCTATATGTGTTATGCGTCATTATTAGTGACTGGGTTGATAAATACGATGTAATCTAATAAAATCAAAATGACACTGTTGACTTCGATTAACCAGGAATGGCTCTGTTTTGTATTGAACCGATAGGCTCGTTTGGATTTGGACTACATTCGACCTGTGTTGAAGATCTATTTGATAAAAATCGTGTGGCTATACTAATTGATGTGATTTTTCATAACGATTTTGTCAAACCGTTTCAATTCATTCTTGTGTGCCACGATTAGCATGATCGTTTGTATATGTTAATACAGTTATATCAATTTGAAAAAACGATCCTGTTGATTTCGTTTGGATTCGACAATGATTTTGTTGATAGCTGAAGCAACTATTTGTGTCGATTTCAATTAATTTCATTGCTGTCGAATTATATGAAAGATTTTGGTGACCCGAATTGGTGGTAACGAATTAAACAAAGCCTATCCATCTCTGTGATCATTTGGTTGAATACGATTTAGTTTGTTCAATTTGCATAGAAGTGTCGATTTGAATGATGCTTTTAGCAATCAAATATTTTTAACTAGTTTGAATATATTTTTAAAAAGTCGAATTGATTTTTAATACGATTTTGTGTTCAATTTAGACCAGCTACAGAATCGCAAGATTCTGTAGCTAGTCTTAAAAATTATATTTTTGTTAATTTTATTAATAAAATATCCT